>PVIA01005709.1:0-109861 GCA_004024845.1 Tonatia bakeri
CCCCCCCCCCCCCCCAGAATATGGTCCTCATGAGGTTTTATATACTGTTTCTGTACAGTACCTTCTGAAGTAGGTAGGTCATATCTCAGGCAGACTGGCTTATGGAGCAAAAGCCATCGACAGGGCAGCTGAAATGGCGCATTTCTCTCCTACAGTGTGGAGGTGGGTGAGTCTGAGACCAAGCCCTGGCAGAGTCTGGAGTGGGGCAGGCTCTCCACCCGATAGCTGTCTTGCCCTGTGCCCCGGGCCTTGTCCCAGTGTGCTCTGTGCCAGGGGAGGGCTCACTCCCCGCTCGTGTTCTCGCTCGCTTGTGCTCTTCAGCTTCAGTGCGTGTCTGACCCCAATCACCTGAAGGCTCCACTTCCTAACCCGCCTCAGAGGGAGGGGCTTCAACCTGCACATTTTGGAGAGGGACACAAGCACTCAGCCTGTGGCAGGTCCTCTGATGTCTCCACTCTGCTGTGGCTGTCCGACTGCGGAGCCAAGGGAGCCGGATGCGCCGTCAGACCCGAGGCCTGGGCTTGAGTCCACTCTGCTAAGCAAGAGTTTGCTTCATCTGTGCAATCAGAGTTATGGTTCTGAGTCCATTTCCTCTTATTCGCACATAGTTCTTTCCATTTTTCTTTTTGTAAAATTCATGGGTTGTCTCAGCACATTTGTTTTTCACATTTTTTTGCCCAAAATTTTATTTATTTATTTTTACAGAAAGGGGAAGGGAGGGACAAAGAGAGGGAAAGAAATATCAATGTGTGGTTGCCTCCCATGCGCCCCCTACTAGGGACCTGGCCTGCAACCCAGGCGTGTGCCCTGCCTGGGAATCAAACCAGTGACCCTTTGCTTCGCAGTCCAGCGCTCAATCTCCTGAGCCACACTAGCCAGGGAAGCTTTTCAGTTTTAAAATGTAATACACTATTCATCTCCTTTTTGGTTTTATGTCTTGTAAGAAAGCCTCCTGATCCTAACATGACAAAACTTTTTTATAATGTCTTTGTCTTGCATTTTTCCCCCTTGGCTTCCTGTCCTCCCCACTTCTCTCCTCTGCCCTTCAAGCTCAAGGGGAGCACCCATCATCTATTCCCAGCCCACGGGGTGCTGTCCTTGAGGAGTTTGCACCAGCCTGGCACAAGTCTTGCCGAGCTCATATGGCACTGCCACAGGCTCCGGTGTCCCCAATCCCGATTGAGTTCAGTTCCCCTCACAGCCAGGGCAACTCCTCCCTCTCTCTCTCTCTCTCTCTCTCTCTCTCTCTCTGCCTCTCTCCTTTAAGTTTTTTTCCTGTAAAATAGAAATAGGAATCAGAGCTGCCTTCTTGGGTTCTTGTTTGAAGATTACACAATTCATATGCAAGCATGCAGTCAGACCACAAGTCTTCACTGTTTTCCTATTATCCTAACAGCCAATTCAGAGGATTCCCCCACTGCCCCACATAGCCCCTTCTGAACTCATCACTGCTGAGCTGAAGCTCCCTGGTTTTACTCTTTCACTGATATTTTGGGAACACTTCTGAATCCCACCTCATCTGGTAGGAACTACTACCTGTGTGTGGATGGCCCACAGGAGCACTAACTGTTATTTATGCCCCTTTAGCAACCCTGCATTTTTCTTTGGCCACGTTTGCCGACTGGAGGGAGGGCCGCTCCGTGTGCACTCTGTTAGTCTCCTAGGGCTGCCACAGCACAGTGCTGTGGATGGGGAGGCTCAAACGACAGGAATTGTCTTTCTCAAAATTCTGGAGGCTGGAGCTCTGAGATCTCAGTGTCAGAAGTAGGGGTGAGGTTGCTCCCCTGCAGCCTCTCTTCTTGGCCTGTCTTGGCCCTGTGCTTCCACACGGTTGTCTCTGCACGTCTGTGTCCTAATCTCTTCTTGTAATGATGCCGGTTGGATTAGGACCCACCCTAAGGATCTCATTTTAACTTAATTACCTCTGAAAGAGCTGAACTCCGGATATCCTATTTAGGTATATGGGGTTATGACTTCAGCATAATAAGAATCTTTAGGGGATGTAATTTAGCTCTTAACACTCCATCCTCTGGTCCCCCCAAATCCATGTCCTTCTCACATGCAAAATGCATTCACCCTCTTCCCACAGCCTCCACTGTCATAACCTATTCCAGCATCAACTCTAAGTGACCTCATTGCTTTCCTGTAGCCGGAGGTGACCTGGTGTCCCCCAAGGACAGCCTGGATGAGGAGGTGACCATCGAGATCGTTCTGTCCAGCTCTGGGGATGAGGACTCCCAGCTAGGCCCCTACTGCACAGATGAGCCACGGAGCCCCGCGGGGAAGCAGCTTGGCGCCTCCACCCCGCAACAGAATGGTGCCCCGCTCGGCGGCGAGGTGCACACCTCAGGGAAATCCTACGTGTGCCCCAACTGTGGTAAGGTCTTCCGCTGGAGGGTTAATTTCATCCGGCACCTGCGCAGCCGCAGGGAGCAGGAGAAACTGCACGAGTGCTCGGTTTGTGGGGAGCTGTTCAGCGACAGCGAGGACCTAGACGGGCACCTGGAGGCCCACGAGGCCCAGAAGCCTTTCAGGTGCAGCGCCTGCGGGAAGAGCTTCCGCCTCAACTCCCACTTGCTCTGCCACAGGCGTGTCCACCTGGCGCCTTCCGGGCCCCGGCCGGTGATGGGAAGCGAGCAGGGGGCGGCGGGGGCAGACATACCACTGGCCGAGGGCAGGGCCCGGCTGAGCGCCCAGTGCTGTGACTGCGGTAAGCTGTTCCAGCGGCCTGAACACCTGGCGAGGCACCGCAGCAGCGTGCACGGCAAAGACCGGGCACGGCCCTTCCGGTGTCGGTACTGCGTCAAAACCTTTCTGCACAACTCCGACCTCCTGCGCCACCAGCGCCTACACATGAAGCGCCGCTCCAAGCAGGCGCTCAACTCCTACTGATGGAGGCCAGACCCTCCCAGGACCAGGATGGACCTGCCCCAGGACACACCTCATCCTCCCGCCCTTTGCTCTCAGGTAGAAATGAGATAGTGGCCAACTGAGCATTTCTTCTGTCTCTGCTGTGCCAAAAAGCAGGGAGGGAGGCGAGTAACCAGCTTAGACTAGCTGGGTCTCTCTGGCCCCTAGAGAGCCTCCTTCAGTGCTTCCCAATTGGGTGGAGGGATTGGTCTTCAACTGCGGTCACCCCTTGGGGTCTATCCCTTGCCACAACTCACTTCATTGCCAGGCATCCCTGTTTGAACCCCCGCCCCCATCCTGAGGTTCTAGGGTAACCACTTCCCATCTGAGAACAAGAAGTTGTGGGCAGGTGATGGCTAGAGGGAGGCTCTGGGGAACAGGCCTGGGCTCGCCTGGCAGGCCATGTTGCCAGCAGGCCCGAGGAGCGCCTGCCTTAATGCGGCATTCCTTTCAGGGTTGGAACCCCCCCACCCCCGTCCCCAGGGCGCTGTAAGCTCCTTGCAGGGGAACTATGTTCTACATTTATTTGTGATGGTGGCTGCTTATTAGGGATTGTGAGGTCACTGAGGGAAATACCCCATTTTAAACTATGTTGCACCCCCTGCCCAAGGTCATTTCTATGTACCCTAAAGGTCCTGGTAAATGGCGTGGGGTGGAAACAGTTGTCATCATGTGAGAGACACTTAAGTTCCTGTGCTTGGGCCATCGTGTTGGGGAACAGGGAGCTCAGGCCCAGCGGGGAGCTCTGCTGTCTGGGCGAGGGCTGTGCGGAGCAGCCTCCTATGAGGTCCAGCTCTGCATACACGTGAACTTGGCTGCTGTTTGTGTTCTGCTGGAGCTGCCTTAAGAAAGCCCCAGAAACAGGCGGCTTGGAACAACAGACACGTGCTGTCTTGTTTCTGGATGCTGGATGTCCAAGGTGGGGGGGCGGCATGTTGGTTCCTCGCGAGAAGGCTTTGTTCTACACCTTTGCCCCAGCTTCTGGGGGTTGCTGGTGGTCGATATTCCTTACAAAGCATCACCCCATCTCTGCCTCCATCTTCACGTGGTGTCCCTGTGTACATATCTGTCTCCAAATTTCTTTCCCCTTATTATAAGGACACCCATCATACTGGGCCAGGGCACCCCTGCCTATGCTGGTGTATTCCTGTCTTAACCGGCAGCATCTGTGGTGGTGGCTGTGTTCCTGAGAAAGGCTGCATTCTGATGCACTGCGGTCAGGATGTACATATGAACTAGGGTGGCAGGGAGACAATCCAGTCCACAATGCCAGACCATCTTGTGGCACCGCTCATCCTGGATGGACAGATGAATCGGTACACATTTGAGGTGGCTGGCTCCCCGCCCCACTGGAAGCAGCAGAGCCGTGGAAACCTGTGGCCTGGAGTTCTGGGCTGGGAGGACTGTTGCAGTGAGGCCTCCAGCCACGAAAACCATGGTATTGGCCGGGTTCAGTGTCAAGAAAGCACAGGGGCTGTGCAATGGTGGTTGAATCACAGCTGCCGGTTGCGCATTTTGTGTTATTTGTATGTCAAGTCCATTGGCAGGCAGCCAGACTCCTTGTCACCCGTGTCATTTCCACACTGAGATGCCACTGCCACAAGCCCAGTGGAAGAGCCACCAGGTTTTCTAATTCTGATGACTGTGCCTGTGTAGACATACCTACACACTAAGAAGCAGTAAATGCAATAAAACTGTCAGGTCAGGCCCTAGACAAGAAATAAACACTGGGGCTCGTCATTTCTAAGTAGTTGGCCTTTTTTATTGATTGCCAGGGAAGGGAAAGATGAATCTTGAAGGCCACGGGAGGGGGAAATTCCAGTAGAAGCCAGGCTATGTATTTGCCCCACTGTCCTGCACTCTTGCCCAAGAGCTTGTCAGCCAGAACGTTATTGTCCGTCTGCTTCAGACATTTGTCTAATGGAGGAACATTGCTCCACTTACTGCTGTGTCTCACCGGTAAAACCAGATCCTAAATGAGAGAAACAATGGGGATATAACTGCAGGAGTGGGGAACCCCTGCACCCTCTGACCCAACACACCCTGGAGCCTACCTAGTTAGACGCTCACATCACTTAGGATCCAGAAGCCCTCGTGGGTGGTGTAGCTCAAACCCCAGCTCGCCCGCATTTGGGAAGGCTCCTCCAGGTGTCAGCTCTGACAACTGCTCCCTCCGTGGGAGGTAGCAGGCAGGTGAGCTACGTCTCCACCTGCCATCGAAGTACAGACCTGCATCTGAAAAGCACCTGCCTTCCCTGTTCCTTGGAGCCCTTGACATTGTTGCCACAGTCTCATAGGTACAAAATAAAAATGCACCCACTGAATAGTCATTTCAGACATTCTGTTTTAGTTTAAAAAGTGATGTGTATCCCTGGCTGGTGTGGTCCAGCAGGTTGAGTGTCATCCTGCAGAGAAATGGTCACCAGTTCAGTTCCCAGTCAGGGCACAGGCCTGGGTTGCTGGCCAGGCCCCCAGCTGGGGGCGTGCGAAAGGCAATGGGTAGGTGTTCTCACATTGACTTTTCTCTCCCTCTTCCTTCCCCTCACTCTGAACATGACCAGATAAAATCCTGAAAGAAAAGAAGAGAACGGATTGTGCACCACAGCTGAGAGAGATGGCTGGCCTGATAAGGAGGGCTTGAGGTACAAGGATGCTGAACATGGCCCTCGTCAGACATTGCCTTGTGACACATTCAGTCCTCAGAGAGGTGGTTCTGGTCGCCTGACTGGACCCCTCTGTCCCGAGAAGGGAGTTACTGCGCCAGGGGCAGCTTGCACACCTGGTCAGCACACTAGCTTGCTGACCCAACCTTGGCTGTTACCCTGTATCCTATCACTAGCTCAGTGATGGGGCCAGGTGGTGGGAAGGTCCCTTGCCACTTCTAACTCACATCATGGCGCAAATGGAAAAGAAGTCAGAAGTCCACACCTGCCTTGGAAATCAGTTCCTGTCACTTTGGTCCTGTCAGATGGCTTTCCCTCTGCCAAAAGCAGAGTTTGGACCAGGCCCACACACGTCTACTTGCAGTTTAAGGTAGGGGATTCAATGATACCTAGGTTGCTCGTCTTGTCAAAATAGGGATGGGCTGGAAAACATGCCCTGAAAATGTTGCAGGTCAGAAAAGGGTAAGTTGACCCCATCCAAGCCGAGGTGGAGCCCTTTGAACGGGCCTGTGCTCTGAGAAGAGATATGGTCTGCCTCCAGCCCGCTGAAGGTAAGTGAGAGTGAGGGTTCTGGACATTTGGGTGGTTTTCCCAGAAGATTGAGTGAGAAAGAGTATAAATTCATGTGGAAATACGACCGGCTCTTACACATCTTCAGCAAACACTGACCTGCCCAGTTGTGGTGCTGAGGATAGCTGGGCTGTATTTACCTTGGTTTCCCTTTCAGTCACTCACATTATTCTAGGATGGCTTGGCTAATGTCAGGATGATACCCTTTGGCCATGATCTAAAGCCTTTACTTGCAAGTTCTTTTAACAACCATCTGTGCTCAAGAAGCTCAAAGTCAGACTAGATGTGCGCTCGCCAAACTTGTGTAAGCAGAGCCGGGTGCGCCCATGAAGGCAGCCACCGAGGTGGGAGCGCTGGGGCCCAGCTTTCTGGAGGCCGGCTGCGGTCCCTGTGGAGACTTCCACAGAGCTGCTGGCGGTGACAGTGGAGACCTCTGACCCGTACACTCTTTTATGAGAAGATGTTCGGCAGGTGGGCAGTCCCTGGGGCTCACAGAGGGTAAGTGCAGACTCGTGTTGCCTCAGGAAAAGGTGCCTGGCACATCTCAGCATGTTCTCCACAGCTCGCCACCACGGATGGAGACTCATGGTGTCCCTCTCTTTCCCAAGTTCATTCAGTGTCTGATACAAAATGGGACCTGGTTCAGTGCTGCAGAAGGCACACCTCATTACGTCTGCCTTCTGGGAGTAGTGCCTTGGCAGCTAGCTGGCCAGGTGCGGAGAAAGCCCTACTACACAAGACGTGTACTTCAGATACCAGTTACATGTCTCAGGGACCACACCGGTTAATGCTGGGCTGGCCACAAACAGGGTTTCCAAAGACCCCACGGGTTTCACTCTTCCCTACGATGACCACTAACTCATTTTCAGTTATGGTTGGTTTTTATGACAAAGGATAAAAGTGAGAACAACAAAAAGGAAGGGATGCACTTGGTGAGAGAGGGGATCCAAAGACAGAGCTTCGGTGCCCTCCACCCTGGAGTCGGGTGCAGCTGCTCCCAGCCCAACTCAGCCCATCACCCTGGGCTCCACTGAGCTGTCCTAAGTTCTTACCACGTTTCATGAGGACGCCCCATGCGGTCGGTCCCACCTCCAGCCTCCAGCTCCCTTGGTTCCCCTGCACTCCCCAGAGGCTGGCCTGGCATGAAGTCCCAACTCTCTAATCATGAATTTGGCCTTTCTGGTAATCAGCACTTGCCCCTCCCCCCACAACAATGGTTCACCTCTTTAGCATAACAAAGACATTCCAGAAATTTCAAGGGTTCTTGAAGTTCTGTGCCAGGAACCAGAAGCAGAGACTGGATATACTCTTTATTGTGCTACCCTGACTTCAGAGAGTATGCAGGGTGCCTGCCCCACTCTGCTTCCAAGTCCCAGCTGTGGCCGTCTGTCCCGTTGCCTCGTTGCCCTTCTGTGCTGGCTTCAGCCACCAAACCTTGCTCACTTAATAACGCCAGCTCGCTGGTTTCTCAGAAATGCTGCTTTGGTTTGCAAAGCAGCGCTAAAAGCCCGTAAGAACTGTACTAACCCTGGAATGGAAGTTTCCTAGGAATGCCTGCTCGTGTTAGTACTTTTGACAAGCTGCAATTTTGGACAGCTAAGGAAATCACACAATTAGAGACTAGGAGAACAAAGAAACCTTTGTTAGGATTTTATTCAAAGATAGTAGACACCTCTTTAATGATATGTGGCTCCATATCCTGGGCACTGTGTGTGTATGTGCACAGTGGGGCCTGCAGAGGGACCTGCAGGTCAGCATCATGACTCCAGCGGACAGCTAAAGAATCCAGGAAGAAATATATGCAGGTGTGTTACCCGTCCAAAGCCTGTGTGCTTGATGTTTCAAAAGGCCAACTCGAAACATCAGAGTTTGCAGTAAGGAAAGTTACACTGGCTGAGAAGAGGAGAGTTCTAGTAGTTCATCAAGTTCAGAGTTCAGGCTTCTGTCGTGTCAGGGGAGGGTATCGGGAGGGGCTGTGTGAAACTCAGCCGCAGCAGAATTCCTCTCACGAACAGCATGTCTACGTTCAAAGATGAGCGGGTTTGAACAGGTGGAGTCAGAGGGAGACCAAGCATTTCACTCCATTACAGGTGGACATCTCCTGCATTGACCTTGAAATCCTAAACATTTGTAACAAGAGGCAGCCTTCAAAAAAGAATCTTTGGAGACCTGCTTCTCCACCCTCAGGGAGCTGGTCTCTTGTGGTCAGGTGTTGCAGGTGGTGGGCTGGAAGCCAAGTGATTTTAGAGGGGCTGTATGCACCCACTTTCCTCTGCCCACAGCAGGGAGTGTCCAACTCGTCTGCCTGTCTCAAGAGACTCATGAAATCTAAAGTGAGTGGAAATGTGAGGAGTGGTGTTAAACACTGGGCCACAGTCATTGCACATCTGCCTTAGATGCACACCTGATGGGGCCACAGGGAGCAGCGGGCTGCAGTTCCCATCCCCAGTTTACTCCCTTGGCCTGTGGTAAACTTGAATTCTAACTGTGAGAAGTGGACACCTGGCTTCAACAGCAGTCAGCCCATCTGCTTCCTCCAGTCTGCAGCTGTGGGAGCACCCACATAGGTGGGTTTTAAAAACGTGGTCCCTTCAAGCCTTTTTAGATGGTTTATGTTTGCAAATTCTTCACTAGCCTAAAAAGGAGAAATATATTGAACACATCAATTTACTGGGCTGCATTCACCAAGATTTAAATATGACTGGAGTACTTTACACAAGACCCACTTTGTGTTGCTATTGGCGTGGGATCTTCCTGATGCCGCATTGTAAACACCTCTCAGCAAAGTAGCACGCACACAGGGGAGGCAGGCCCTGCACCCCAAAGAGGCGAGCGTGAGGAAGCTGCCTCTAGCCTCTCATTTTGAAGCAAATGAGGTGCAGAGGCTCATAAAACATGGAATTAGTTAAGCTGAGGTATGTGTGGTTGACCTGGTTTCCCCCTCCCAGGCAACAGGCCTCATGCTTTTCTAGTCATCGCGTGGTTTATCCACAAAACCCTGGAAGTCAGGAGCAACTTACGCATACCTCTCAGCACAGAAGTACATTATAAAAAGGCAAGAGAGAGAAATACAGGAAGGAGGTTTAAAAAAAAGCAATTTGCCTCACGGTGAGCCAGGAAGCCTTAGAATTTGAGGTTTGGGAGCACCTGGGTCAAGATCTTGGTATCAAGACTCCAGGACTGATTGGCTGAGCGATGCAGGACCATTTGGACCATTGGCCGTGGCTCCTGAGTGCCCCTCCTGGGACTCCCTTCTCTTCAAGTAGTGCCGAAGACTCCAGGACCTGCAGTAGGCTTCACTCTTAGGAGCAAATCCCAAGTTACAGCACAAAATCTTGAGACGGAGAACATTCATTCAAAATTTCCAAGAACCTGGTGTAAGCAGGTGATAACAATCACGTGGCCCCAGGGCCAGCAACAAAAGACACTGGGAAACTGTGTGGGGACAAAGGAAGCATATGCAGTGGGTTGAGTTGTATCCTCCAGAGATATGTCCAGGTCCTAACCTATAGAATCTATTAATGTGACTTTATTTGGGGAAAAAAAAAAAAAGAGCCTTTTCTGATGTAATCCAGTTAAAGTTCCTGAGAACAGATTATCCTGGATTCCTTGGTGAGCCTTAAATCTCCTGACACATGTCCTTATAAGAGGAACAGATGTGACAGCAGAGGGCACACACAGGAGATGGCCATGTGAAGATGGAGGCAGAGGCTGCAGTGGCATGATCACAAGCCAAGGAACTGTTGGAGCCAACAGAAGCTGGAAGAGGCAAGAAAGCATCTGTCCCTAGAGCCTGGAACACTGTGGTGTCATTGCTTCTGGACTTCAGAACTGTGAGAGAAGGCGTTTTCATTGTTTTAAGCCACCCAGTTCATGGCAGCTTGTTACACCAGCTTCTGATGATTCCAGGCATCCCCTTAGCCTGTGACCACATTACTCTCAACTCTGCCTCTGTCTCCACATGGCTCTTCTCTGTGTCTCTTGACACCACACACCATGGAAATTAGGGGCACTCCAAGCAGCCCAGGTGCCCATGTCTCAAAATCCCTAACCTAGTTACATCTGCAAAAACCCTCCAATCAAGGGCACTTTTTTAGGTGGCAGTGCGCAGGTCTTCGAAGGGACCCCATTTGGGCCACTGCGGTGATCCTCAAGGATTTGGTTCTTTCAAGGGAGGATTAACATCCAGACCAGCCAGGTGATCAGTAACCTATGACTCTGGCAAATCACACTGCCCTTGACATTCTGGTGTCCACATTGAAACAATGTTCCCTCTAGAAATAGTGCTCCTCAGCCAGAAGTTCAATGTGAAAACTGAAAGAGACACAGTGAGTTACCTGAAGCCCTCCTTGGCAGATGGGGACAATTTGGTTAACATTGTATCTGAGATCAAAGACAATTTGTGGAAAGAACCCAGGATTTCTGCCCATGGGCAACATCATGGCTTTGCGACCTCAAGCAGTGAGGGACTAGGGGCCAGAGACAGGGAGACACCTCAGTGTATCCATCAGGATTCTCCAGAAAAATGGCAGCACCAGCATGTATACTTGCATAGAAGGGGCTTGATTCCAAGGAATTTGCTCACAAGATTGTGAGGGCTGGCAAGTCTAAAACCCACAGGGCTAGCTGGCCCATGGGGGACTCAGGAAGAGTTGCAGTTCCAGTCTAAACGCCCTCCACTGGAAGGGTCCCTTTGTCTTTGTTAAGGCTTTCATCCCAGTTTGGGCCATTGTGACAAAAATACCATAGACTGGGTGAATAAACAATGTTTCTTGAAACATTCATTTATCACAGTTCTAGAGGCTGGGAATCCGATATCGAGGCATCAGCAGATCTGGTGTCTGGTGAGACCCCACTTCTAGTTCATAGCCATCTCCTTGCTGTGTTAACATTTGGGTAAAGAAACTCTCTGAGTCTATTATAAGGTCACTGAATTTCATGAGGACTCCACTCCCATGACCAATCTCCCAAAGACCCACCCTCCTGGTACCATCATATAGGAATTAGGTTGCAATGTGTGAATTTTGAGGGACATAGACATTCATTTCCTAGCAGCCTTCAACTCTTTGGATGAGGCACACTCACATTGTGGAAGGCAATCTGCTTTCTTCAAAGTCTACTGATTTAAATATTAATTATATATACATATATAAATGCTTTCCCAGAAACATCCAAAATATTGACCAAATATCTGAGCAGCATGGCCCAGCCACACCAACACATGAAACCAACCATCACAATAACTTTTTCAGGTCTGTTTCTCCAGACACCAAAGGCTGTTCCTAGGATACGTCATGAACAGAAGTCTTGAGCAAGTTAAACACTTGGCTTCCATGTAAGCCCTAGGCCTGGGTTAATAGATGATCAGGCATAGAGCTGGCTTTTCATCACTAGAGTAAACGTGGGTCTGGTCAAGACAGAGCTCCATTTCAAGCCTCTTGATTTGTCTTTTGCTGAGAGCCTCAGAGTCTCTTGAGTGTCCAGGGCAGTGTCCTAGCAGGGATGGCCAGAGGTAGCCTTAGGCACCCCCAGAAGAGGCCAGGACTCAGAGCTGTGCACCACCCTGCTCACCACAACCACTTTGGACCACTGAAGATTGTCCACTGACCATTTCTGCCCCTGCCAGGGCCCTGAGACTCCCCTCCCTGTGGCTGACCACCAACCTGAGGGAGAAAGAAGGCTGTGAGAGGAGCACCTTGATCATCTCTGTAGCTCGCACAGGAGGTTCCCAGGATGAAATTTTTCAACAAGAGCCAAGATAGAGGCATAGGTAGAAACCCTTCGCTTCCTCACACAACCAAAAGGAGAAAAACAACCAATCTAAAATCAACAACCAGAAGTGCCAGAAAATCAAACTGCATGGAACTGTAACAACCAAGGAATTAAAGAAACAGTCAAAGAAAACAACAACCAGACCGGTAAGGCGGGAAACAGAGAAAAACCTCAGTGAGGCAGCAGACTGTGGGGGTGGGCCTGACTGTGGCACGTAGCAGGCTGCACAGGAGGGGCTGACTTAAGGGGAAATTGAGACTCAGAGGTGGCTGTGGGCTATGACAGTTGCCACAGTAGGAGAAGCGCCCAGTCTCACACAAGAATTTGTGAAAAGTGCGCTAGAGAAGAGCAAGCAAGCAGCACTGTTTCCTCTCTGGCCCCTCCCCCACAGGCAGCTCCAAAGCCACAGCAAGGAGGGTTGCCTTGCCCAGGTGAATACCAAAGGCCCCACCGCCTTACAACTTATCAGGGGTCCCAAGCAAAGAAATAGGCCAAAATGAAAGAACAGAGCAAAACCTCGGAAAGAGAGCTAAACGAGGAGATAGCCAACCTATCTGATGGAGAATGTAAAGCCCTGGTAATCAAAATGCTCACGGAACTGATTGAGCTTGGTCAAAAAATGAAAGAACAAATGAAGTTTACCCAAAATGAAATAAAGCAAAATATTCATGGAACCAACAGTGACAGGAAGGAAAATAGGACTCAAATCAACAATTTGGAACAAAGGGAAGAAATAAACATCCAACCAGAACAGAATGAAGAAACAAGAATTCAAATGAGTGAAGAGAGTCTTTTGAATCTCTGGGACAACTTGAAACATTCCAATATCCGAATTATAGGGGTGCCAGAAGGAGAAGAACAATAGCAATAAATGGAAAACTTATTTGAACAAATAATGAAGGAAAACTCCCCCAATCTGGTGGAAGAAATAGACTTTCAGGAAGCCCAGAGATTCCCAAGGAAGTTGGACCCAAAGAGGAACACACCAAGGCACATCACCATTAATTTACCCAAGATTAAAGACAAAGAGAGAATCCTAGAAGCAGCAAGAGATAAGGAGTTACCTACAAAGGAGTGCCCATAAGGTTATCAGCTGATTTCTCAAAAGAAACCTTACAGGCAAGAAGGGGCTGGAAAATATTCCAAGTCATGAAAGGCAAGGACCTACATCCAAGACTACTCTGTCCAGCAAAGCTATCATTTAGAATGGAAAGGCAGATAAGGTCAAGTTAGGGGAGTTATCATCACCAAGCCCTTATTATATGAAATGTTAAAGGGACTTATCTAAAAAAAGGAAGATAAGGGAAGGGGGGTGGGAGGGCTTGATTGAGTGGGAGGTGGGGGGATGGGAGGACTTGAATGGGAGTAAGGGGGTGAAAACTGTACTTGAACATTCATTTAAATAAAAAAAATAAAATAAAAAAAATTAAAAAAGGAAGATAAAATATATGAACATTAAAATGACAACAAACTGACAACTATCACCAAATGAACCTGAAAAATAAAGAAAAACAATGAAAACAAAACTAAGCAAATTAGAACAGGAACAGAATCAGAGAAATGAACACCCCATGGAGAGTTTTTAGTGAGGAGGGGGAGGGGGGAAAGGTACAGGGAAGAAGAAGCATAATTAGTAGGCATTAAATAGACAGGGAAAGGTAAAAAAATGGTATAGGAAACAGAACTCAAAGAACTTATATATACAACCCATGGACATGAACTAAGGGCGGGGGATGCTGGAGGGCTGGGGGGTGAAGGGTGGATGGGAGACAAAGGGGAAAACTGTAATAGTATAATCAATAAAATATAATGTAAAAAAAAAGAAAAAAGGTGAAGGGGAATATAGTTAATAATACGGTGATAAACTTTCACACACAAAAAAAAGGAAAGAAAGAAATTTTTCAACAAATGACCAAACCTTGATAAGGTAGATAATTGGGAGCTAGGAAGATGAGCTTGAAAGATGAGATGAACCTTCCCTGGGTTCTAAGATGCCACATCCTGGGGGCCTCCCCCACCTTGACTGGCAGCGGAGCTCACTGGTTTCCTCAGATGAGCTCTGGACAGCCCAGGAATCCCTGGCTAGTGAGAACCACATCATGCAGTGGGCAGTACTCAAGAGCATTGGGGCAGGGGACATGATGATGCATGAAAGTGATAGGGGACTTAAGAGTTGGGAATTTGTAGTTTAAGTAATAGCTAATAAGCTTGGTAATCAATGCATATGAAAGCTTTTGTTCCAGGGACTGAAGGCATGACCCACCCTGACTCCAGGATAAGCGCTGCCATCTTTGTTCCTCAAAGGGACTGCAAGCAACTCAAGATGATATCTGAGCCATTGTACTCCAGGGTGAGATGACCACTGCCCAGGACACAGCTAAAGACCACCGCCCAAGATAGGAATGCTGAAGTCTTTTTTTTTTAATACAATTGACATTTCCCTGAATTTCAAAAGCCCTCACCCACCTTGTTTATTCTCTGCTATAAAAACCTTGTCCTGGAAGGAAAAGACAAGATGGTCTGAACCAGGGTGAAAAATGTATGAACCCACCATCTTCTCAGATCGCTGGCCATCTGAATAAAGCACCCATAAAGATTCATTCCCTATCTCTGCATATTGGGTTTGGTAGTGACAGGCAGCCCAAACCCTGGTGTCTTTTCTGGTTTCAAAACACCCACCTCTGGGCTTCAGGAGGCTGAGCCCCTGACCACCATCCCCCCACCTCCCACATACACACTCCAATCAGCCCTGCTCTAATCTGGCCTTTATTCTCTCTCTGGGCTTCCATAGCCCACCACTTCAGAGTCTGATGTACAGCAGGTGTCCCAGGCACCTTCATTTCCTCCCGTCCATCTCCCTTGTATCCACCAGCCTCAGACCTCCAGTTCTCACCATACCCCTCAGATCGTCCCCATCCTGACTTACCCCCACAACCTCTGCATGGAGCGTCTCCAAGCCAGCCTACTGAAGAAGTGGGAAGGCACACTGAAGAGAAAGGTCTGCAGGCTTGGCTTCCTCTACAAAGAGCCTGCTTTGCTCCAAATCAGGGACCTCCTCCCAGCTCTAGGCTCAACCTAGAGTCTCCCTCTGGGTGGCAAGATTAAAACTCCATGCCTGCCACCCTCCCCTTCTCTTGCCTATTTATTGCCCTGAGATTAAATCCCCTTGAGTATGAACGCACCTCTCTGAAGCTGAGCAAGACTTACCATGGGTAAGTCTAAATGGGACCCCTCATTTTTCACCCTGGTTTTAAATGCCCTTCATATTATCCCCTCATCTAGAATGGACTAAGGAGGACAAGGGGCACAGCATTAGCATGGCAAGGAAATTTCCAGAAGGAATTCACCATCTCTTCCTAAGGGGAACTGGTTCCCAACACTATGGCATTTGCATAAAGGCATCACACTGAACTGCATTCCTTTAAATGGGTTCGGTGTGGCCCATTCATTTGGTGAACAAGGAAGTTGAAACCCAAACCCAGAGGTTTACACAACTCAGTCAGAGTGTCGGTGGTGGGGCAGAGTGCCCATCCCTGTGTTACAGAGCAGAACAAGGGGGGCCCTGGGACAGTGATACTATTACTGAAAGAGACTCAGGTCCGTCTTGTCCGCCGCCTTAAAGGAAAGATATCTCTCAATGCCAGAGATTCGTGAAAAGGAAAGGAAACGTTTATTTAGTGCTATACAAACTTAAAGTAGTGACCTAATGTCTTTACCAAAATCCCAAAGCCCCTTAAAACACCCACAAACACACACAGTCCTTCCTTCCCCCTTGCCCAGTCTGGGGTACCGTATCTCAGGAAAGGAGATAGAAGTCCAGCCTCAGGCAATGTCCGGTTATTGCCAGTAATCCGTGCTCGGCTGGTAGGCCTCTCTCGGTTCTCGGCACCATCAGCTGTGTCGCCGGAATCTCTGCTAAAACCGGGTGATGGTTCCCCCTGCTAATGCTGCGGGGGTCCCCACTCTGGCAAAGCTGCGTGGTCCTCTCTCACAGGGCTGTGGGAGCCCTGTACTCAGCCAAATCCGCGTGGTTCTCTCCTACAGGGCTGCGAGAGCCCTCTGCTCTGCCAAAAGCCACATGGATCTCTCTTCACAGAGATGCAGGAGCCCTGTACTCAGCCAAATCCGTGCGGTTCTCTCTTCTATGGCTGCCGCGCCTGGGCTTTTAAATCCTGCGCCAATCTTCCTCTGCAGCCCCATTTCCGACTCCTCCTACACTTAGCCACACCTGCCCTCAATCTGCTGTCCTTTCCAGCTTTTCTGGTCGCCATCATGGGTCTGGGCAGGTGTGGCCCCATGTCATGGAGCCAATCATCTCCAAGCTCTCACGCAGGCGCTGTAACTTGGGGGACCTGCCCCCCCCCCAGTTACATCTTGGTGGGGAAGTTACTTCCATCCTCCTGGCTCAGAGCATGGCCATAGCTATTTAACATATCTATGTAGCCAGTCAAAGGTTATAGTTATGTTAAATGACCACACCCCAGAGGTTAGCTGCAGAGCTGTTGCTATGCAAAACAGCTCTCAATGGGCCTGCTCCATTTGTCCCTTTCCCCCACCCAGAAAAATAATACCAAGTAGTATTTTCTGAACACCTTGAGTTCTGGACCCCATCCCAAATGTCCATTTGGGGTCCCCCCCCTTGGCCGCACCCTGTAACACCTGCCCCAGGCTTCCCAGCTGTAGCACATTTCCCTGGCTTGCAGCGGGAGCACCCCCAGTTGAAGCTCAGTTTCCCTCACCCAGGTCTGGCGCCTGACTCCACGCTCATGGCCACCTGTCCCATCCTGCTCCATCTAGTCCCAGGTTTCCTGCTGCACCTGTCCTTGCAGAGGCTGGTTCTGTGCATGGCCCAGCCTGTATTCACTGAGCAGTGTGGGGAAGAAACACGTTTTCTCCACCTTCTTCTAGGCAGTGATTGGGAGCCTGCAAATTAAATGGACAGAAGATATATAAACAAAAGAAAAGCCATATTTTTATTCACATGTATGCAGAAACTCACAGAAATGTGTGACTCAAGTGTGTGGTTAGAATATGGAGCTTACACCATCTTACTAGGGGTGTGGAGGAGAATGGTACTTCTGGGAGAATAAGTGGCCTGATAGAGTGGGGAGAAAGGGCACCTAAACACAAAGGGCCTTTCTAGAAAGGCCCTTTTGACACTAGATTGTGACAAAGTCTGTCTGGGTGTGGTATCGACTTTAGTCTCCTTTCCTGGAATAAGAGTCAGCATTTCCTGGTTGATGAAACTCCCAGGATGGGAGGGAATATAACACAACTGAGTGCTTTGGGGAGGCTCTGCCTCTAGGCAAACAAGGGGTTTCAGGAACTCCAATGCCTTTAGGTCAGAATGGATTTCAGTCTCAGCAGCAGACTTTAGGGCGGCCTGCCCTGAGCCCCACCGGCTCACTCTGAGGGCCGAGCTGGTGTCTGGCGCTCGCAGGCTGGAAGTGGAAGCACACACTACAGCACGCCTCTCCTGAGGACGGCCTGCATGGCGCCTCGGAAGGAGATTAAATATAACACTTACTGAGGTTCTCCTCGAGGGTGGGAAGTCCAGGAACATGGAACACGTGATTTTTGCTTTCTTGTCTTTTTTTTTTTTTTGGTGGAAATGAGGTTTTTTTGTCCCCCAGCATCGTTTGAAGAGGCAGAGAGAAGCGAATTGCTTTTCCACAAGTTTTTACGGCCATGTGGGAAGGAGAACTCTAAGACAAAGGCTTATCTGAAGGCCTGTCTGGAGCCAGACAGCCTCTCCTCCTCAGAACTGAGCTCATTTTCCTCTGCTCAGTAAGAGCCTGGGAGAGCGGAGGTGGGCTGCTCTAGCCCCTGCTTCCCTAGGGTCAGCGCTGGGTCATGGTGTATCTGAGAACAGTACAGTAGCCCAGGAAAGGCAGGCATTGTTTTTAGTAAGGAGACACTGGTCTGCTCTGAAGGGACAAAGGGAGGAAACTGTGGGAACGAAAGGGGAAAAGCTTGCATTCAGGCTTCCTGTCACCACCAGAACCAGTAAGTAGAGACAGTGGTTGAATCTTTCTGGGCACTTTATTCAGATGCCGGCAATCTGAGAGGACAGTGGGTTATGTGCCCTCAAAAACCTTAACATCTCATCTCAAGGCAGCCTTTTTTACATGGAGAAGAGCAGTATAGGTGAGGGGTTGCTGCTTTTAAGATTCTCTTTGTCTTTCATCTTTCTTATTTTAATTATGACGTGTCTTTTTGTGAGCCTCTTTGGAATCATCTTGTTTGGGATTGTCTGCACTTTCTTTCACCAGGTTAGGAAGTTTTCAGCCACCGTTTCTTCAAATAGGCTCTTGGTTCCTCACTCGCTTTCCTCTCCTTGTGGTGCCCCTATGGTGTGGGAGTTGTCACGCTTCATGTTGTTCCAGAGATCCGCTAGACTCTTCTCATTTTAAAAAATTCTTTTTTCTTTTTGCTGCACTGACTGCTTTTCTGCTACCCTTGTTTTCCAAACTGAGGAGTCAATCCTCTGCTTCATCTAGCCTGCTGATTTCTCCTGGTGTATTCTTCATATCCGACTGGCTCTCTTTTAATGGTGTCTGTGTCCTTTTTTATGCTTCTATCTCTTTATTGAAGCTCTCACTCAGTGTTTTGAGCATCCTTTAAACCATCCTTTTGATCACTGTATTTGGTAGCTTGCTTGTCTCTATTTCATTTACTTTTTTCCCTGAGATTCTCTTTTTCTTTCTTTGCGGCATTTTTCTGTCTCCTCATTTTGGCTGCCTCCCTGTGTTTGTTTCTATGTATTAGAGCTGCCATGACTCCCAGTCTTGGTAGGTGGCCTGATTGGTAGGTGTCCTGTAGGGTGCACAGGGGCAGTCTCCCTGAACACCTGAGCCAGGTGTTCTAGGAATGTCCCTTGTGTGGGTTATGCGGGCCCTTCTGCTGCAGTTGAGTCTGTTTGCTGTTGGCTTCTCTGCCAAGGATTGACCCCAACTGCAACATGTTAGTTGCTGTGTGGAAGCTGGCTCCACACAGCTCATGTTGCCCCAGCAGGGTCTGCTACCTGCTGGGATCTCCCTTCATGTGTGCCACATGTGGAGCTAATTGGGTCGTGCTATGGCGTGGTCGGAACCACTGGGACGGTAGTTCTGGAGCAACTTATGTGGGATTCCAGTGGTGTCAGGTGCTGTCTGTGACCAGCCATGATCTACCTGTTTGGAGTTCCAAAGTGATCCAGTTTGTGGTGTCTCTGCTGGGCCTGGGTATGCGTGAAAGGAGCCAGTTCTCACCAGCATCAAGGTCGGAGCAGGTCAGCAAAAGGCCTAAATTTCCCTGAGATCCAGCTCCACCTGCTGCTAGCAGTCTGTTTGGCTCAGTTACCTAAAGAGCCTCTGGTAGTACAGAGGTTGCATGAGGGAGGCTCTCAGTCACAAGGCAGAGGCAATTGGTGTTCACCAGGCTAATAGATATTCAAACTTGGTGCCACTGCTGGGTTTGTGGCCACTCAGCAACAGTCTTGGGGCACACCAAGGTTGGATGCCTCCCACAGTAGGGCAGGGCCTCAGGGCTTCATCAGAATGAGGCTAGCAGTGTTCGCCAAGCCAAACCAACGATGGTTTGGCTGCGTGAAGGGAGGGCTCCGCACAGGAATGGTGGTGCCAGTATTGCATGAAAGGGAAAAACGGCCTCTGTTCAAAAGCCACACAACTCGGTTTTTCCGAGTCTCCCCACACCTCCTGGGAGTGTCACACTGGGGGACCAGGCTGGCTTCAGCCGGCTGACAGTATTGCATAGTGGAAGCTCAGCACAGCGAGAGCACCAGAAGTCAGGAGGGTAGACTAGTGGTTTTCCCGTGGAGAGTGGGGCGCTACTGCTCTGGCCCACTTGGGCAGCAGGGCATTGCTGCTCTAGCGATGGCATTGCTCTGGCCTGTGCAGGAGTCTGGTGCTACTCTGGCCCAGGAGTGAGGACAGTGCTGCTCTGGCATGCTGGGCCACTGCTCTGGTCCATGAGGGGGTCAGGGTGCCATGCCCTGCCACCCTTGCATGACCAGGGTGCCAGGTCTCCACACATTTGGCAGAACAGCATTCTGAAAAAATAAAATGCATGTGCATCTTCCTACAGAACAAACAAAAAGTTCATTTAAAAAATAAGTCAGAAAGAGAAGAAGAATTCAGCAAAGAGAGTCTGGAAGGCATTAAGCAGTTGAGTTACCCCATGAGAAGAGAATCTCCACTGGGTACCTAAGTAGGGGTGCACCTGCCGGCAGGAGGGTGCGACAGTGTCTATAGAAGGCTTCTGTTAAAAGTGAGAATGGGGCTACGTCTAAAAAGGAACTCTTTAACATTTTCCAGCTTTAGCGAGTTACAATTAGCATATAAAATGATGTATTTAAGTTGATCAGTGAGATGTGTTGGTATATGTATATATGGTGACTTGACTCCCACAATCAGGCTAGTTACCTTTCTCTTAGGTGAGAACAATGAAGCTCTCTCAGCAAATTTCAACGGCACGGTGCTGCATCATTCACTATAGCTACCACATCGCTCGTCAGGCCCCCAGGACTTACTCATACTCATGAGAGGGATCTCCCTGTGAACACATGTGTAATGCAAACAAGGCATTACTTAATTACACACAAAATTTGACAATGGTTCCAAAATACCATTAAATACCTGAAGTTCATGTTTTCCTAATTGTTGTAAAACTATCAATTTTTGATAATGTGCTTCTCTTACATCTTGCAGAAGTCATCAATGAGAGTTTTTCATCCTCCTCATGAAGCAAACATTTAGTCTCTGCTCCAAACATCATAGTCTTTCTGTTCGCTGATGCTTGCCCCATTCCACCTTGGCCTGGGGGAGCTCTTCATGTGGGTCCTGGATTTCTATCAAAACCAGTCTCTTCTTTCCTTTTCTTTTCTTTAAGATTTTATGTATTTTTTAGAGAGAGGAAAAGGGAGGCATAAAGAGAGGGAGAGAAACATTGATCAATTGCCTCTTGCAAGACCCCAAATGGGGACCCGGCCCACAACCCAGGCATGTGCCCTGACCAGGAATCAAACTGGTGACCTCTTGGTTCTCAGACTGACACTCAATCCACTGAGCCACACCAGCCAGGGGAGAACCAGCCCTGCTTTCAGGCACAGCTAGAGGCGCGCTTCTTCTCCTCATTTTAGGCCTAGCACTCCCTTCTCCAGGAAATCACGCTTCCTTTCAGTGGAACGCATCTACGTAGGACTCGGCACTCCCTATTGAGCTCAGTTCTTTGTGTTTTTCAAAGTTGGTCAGGCATTTTCTCCCCAGAAACACTTCCCTACCCCTTGTTGACTGGAGATGAAACCAAGGACACATCTGGCGAGTGCTCCCTGCATTGCAATGACTCATTATTTTTGTGCCTTTCCCACCCAAGGTTAAAGTTAGCACCTTATTTTTTCTTGTAACACTAGTAATTCACATGAAGTCAACATATGAAATATTTATAAAAGGAATGAATGTATAGTAGGTGCTTATAAAATGTGCAAAAAGAATGTGAACAGAAATAAACAAATGCTTTCTTTCTTAGCTAGGTTTCAGCAAAGAGCAAATGTTTGGGATCATCTGAAGGGCAAAAGGAGGTGAGGTCATGTGATTCCGGGTCATCTCACCTGGGAGCTTTTAGCCGAATGGGGCCATTGAGCCTCTGAAATGTGGCAAGTTCAAACTGATATGTGCTGCAAGATTTCAAAGACTTTGCATTTAAAAAATGTAAAAGCACTCACTCATAATTTTATATTGACATGTTGAAATGATAATAGTTTCAATACATTGAGTTAAATAAAATATAAATAAAAATTATTTTTCTCTACTTCTATTTACCATTTGGCTACGTCTCCATATATGGGCATCACATTGTTCTGGTTACATAGATTTGTAGTAAGATTTGAAGTGTCCTCCAACGTTACTATTTTTAAAAAATATTGTTAACGCTCCAGAGACCTCTTAAAATTGAGGTTCAACCCTGGCTGTCATGCCCACTTCATCCCATAAAGTGAAAGGTCCCTAGTTTGATTCCTAATTAGGGCGCATGCTTGGAGCACAGGCCTGGTCCCTGGCTGGGGCACCTACGAGAGGCAACTGATCAATGTTTCTTTTACAAGTTAATGTTTCTCTCCCTCTCTTTCTCCCCCCCCCCCGTCCTCTCTCTAAAAATAAATAAATAAAAGATTTTTTAAAAAACTGAGGTTCAGCTTTTCCATTTATGCAAGACAACAATTAAAATTTTAATGGAAATTGCATTGAATGTGCTGCAAATTTATATAGGATTGCCATCCTAACATTATTAAGTCTTCCAATCCATTAACATGGAATGTCTTTCCACTGATTTATGTTCTTTCAAATTTCTTTCAGCAAAGCTTTGTGGGTTGCAGGGGATAAGTTTTTCTTACCTTTGGTAAAGTTTATTTTTAGATATTTTATTCTTTTGGACACTCAAAAATGAAATTGTTTTCTTTTTGTTTTTTGAGCATCTTTTAAAAAAAAGATTTTATTTATTTATCTTTAGAGAGAGGGGAAGGAAGGGAGAAAGAGAGGGAGAGAAACATCAATGTGTGGTTGCTTCTCATGCACCCACTTCTGGGGACCTTGCCTGCAATCCAGACATGGGCCCTGACGAGGAATTGAACCAGTGATCTTTGGTTCGCAGGCCAGCACTCAGTTCACTGAGCCGTACCAGTGAGGGCTGAACATCTTTTTTTTTTTTTTTAATTGTTGTTCAATTACAGTTGTTCCACATTTTTCCCCGTTGTTCTCCCCTGCCCCAACTACCGTGCACAGTCAATCCCCACCCTGTTGTCCATGCCCATGAGTCCTCTATGCAAGTCCTTGATTTACCGCTTCCCTTGCTTTCCCCTGTTATCACCCTTCCTCCTCCCCACTGGTCACTGTCAGTTTGTTCTCTATTTCCATGTCTCTGGTTATATTTTGCTCATTTGTTTATTTTCTTGATTAGGTTTCATTTATAGGTGAGATCATATGGTATTTGTCGTTCACCACCTGGCTTATTTCACTTAGTGCACTGCTCTCCAGTCCCACCCTTGCTGCACCGAAGGGTGGGAGCTCCTTCTTTCCTTCTGCTGTGTAGTATTCCATTGTGTACATTTAGCACAGTTGTTTGGGTTTTTTAAATTTTTTTAGTATATTTTATTGATTATGCTATTACAGTTGTCCCATTTTTCCCCCTTCACTCCCCTGTGCCATGGGCATCCCCTCCCACCCACATTCCCCCCTTTAGTTCATGTCCATGGGTCATACATATAAGTTCTTTGGCTTCTACATTTCCTATACCATTCTTACTCTCCCCCGTCTATTTTCTACCGACCACCTATGCTACTTATTCTCTGTACCTTTTTCTCCCTCTCTCCTCCTCCCACTGCCCCGTTGATAACCCTCCATGTGATCTCCATTTCTGTGGTTCTGTTCCTGTTCTAGTTGTTTGCTTAGTTTGCTTTTGTTTTTGTTATAGGTGTGGTTGTTAATAATTGTGAGTTTGCTGTCATTTCACTGTTCATGTTTTTTATCTTCTTTTTCTTAGATAAGTCCCTTTAACATTTCATATAATAAGGGCTTGGTGATGATTAACTCCTTTAACTTGACCTTATCTGTCCTTCCATTCTAAATGAAAGCTTTGTTAGATAGAGCAATCTTGGGTGTAGGTCCTTGCCTTTCATGACTTGGAATACTTCTTTCCAGCCCCTTCTTGCATGAAAGGTTTCTTTTGAGAAATCAGTCAGCTGGCAGTCTTATGGACACTCCTTTGTAGGTAACTGTCTCCTTTTCTCTTGCTGCTTTGAAGATTCTCTCCTTATCTTTAATCTTCGGTAACTTAATGATGATGTGCCTTGGTGTGTTCCTTCTTGGGTCCAACTTCTTTGGGACTCTCTGAGCTTCCTGGACTTCCTAGAAGTCTATGTCCTTCACCAGATTGGGGAAGCTCTCCCTCATTATTTGCTCAAATAAGTTTTCAATTTCTTGCTCTTCCTCTTCTCCATCTGGTACCCCTATGATTCGAATGTTGGAACGTTTAAAGATGTCCTGGAGGTTCCTAAGCCTCTCCTCATTTTTTTGAATTTTTGTTTCTTCATTTTGTTCTGGTTGAATGTTTCTTTCTTCCTTCTGGTCCAAATCATTGATTTGAGTCCCCATTTCCTTCCCTTCACTGTAGGTTCCCTGTGCATTTTCCTTCATTTCACTTAGTGTAGCCTTCATTTTTTCATCTAATTGACAACCATGTTCAACCAATTCTGTGAACATCCTGATTACCAGTGTTTTGAACTGTGCATCTGATAGGCTGGCTATCTCTTCATTGCTTAGTTGTATTATTTCTGGAGCTTTGATCTGTTCTTTCATTTAGGCCATTTTTTTTTTGTCTCAGTGCACCTGTTACATAGTACGTGGCAGAGCCTTAGGTTTTCACCAGGGCGGGGCAACCCACCTTGCTGCATTGTGATGCTATATGTGAGGGAGGGGTCTGAAAGGGAACAATGCCACTTGCTCTGCTCTCTGCCAGTTTTCAGTCACTTCCCCCACTATCCACAATGAAATTGGGCCCTTCTGGTGCTGGTTCCTGAGTGGGTGGGCTTGTGTACATTCTAGGACCCTGATGGTCTCTCCAGTGAATTCTCCTGTGAGTCTGAAAGTTTCTCCTACTGCCATCTCAACCCCCATAGGCATTTCAATCAGAGGTTTGAGACTTTATTTCCCAGCGCTGGAACCCTGGATTGCTTAGTCTATCTAACTCTCCAGTTGTTCCTTCTGATTTATCTGAATGCAAATGTGGGACTGCCCAGTCTGCAGTCTGCAATCTGCCACCTCACCAGGTCTGCCAGCTGCTGCCTTGCCCCCCGGCTGCAGCCTTGCCCATCCTCGGTCCTCTAGCCACTACCTTGCTTTGAGTCCTCTCTGCCCAGCTGCCATCTCCACCCCTCTTACCAGTCTGGATGAATGTTTCTTCTTTAACTCCTTGGTCATTGGACTTCCATACAGTTCAATTTTCTGTCAGTTTTGGTTGTGTTTTGTTTTTAAATTTGTTGCTGTCCTTCTTTTGGTTGTGCAAGGAGGCACAGTATGTCTACCTACATCTCCATCTTGACCGGAAGACTCTCTCCTTTTTTTTTGGTCTGAGAAGCTGTTTTTTTCACCTTCAATTTTAAATGATAGCCCTGCTGGATGCAATTATCTTTGTTGCCAATCTTTGCTTTTCATTACTTTGTATACTTCATGCCATTCCCTTCTGACCTGAAATGTTTCAGTTGAGAAATTGGCTGACAGCCTTATTGGAGCTTCCTTGTAGGTAACTGTTTCCCCCTTTCTGTGTTTAAAAGTCTCTCTTTGTCTTTAAACTTTTCCATTTTAATTATGATATGTCTTGGTGTGGGTCTCTTTGGATTTATCTTGATTGGGATTGTGTGCTTTTTGAACTTGTGTGACTTCTTTCTTCACCAGGTTAAGGAAGTTTTTATCAAGATTTCTTCAAACAGGTTTTCTGTCTCTTGCTCACTTTCTTCTCCTTCTAGTACCCCTATAATGCAGATATTCTTATGCTTCATTTTGTCTGAAAGTTCTCTTGAACTTTCCCTGTTCTTTTTGTTGTTCTGATTAGGTGTTTTTTTCAACATTTTCTTTGAAATCATTGACTTGGTCCTCAACTTCCTTTAGCCTACTTTTAATTCATTTTAATGTGTTTTTTATTTCAGATATTGTATTTTCATTTCTGATTGATTTGTATTTATAGTTTCTATGTCATTTTTCATGCTGATATATTTCCCACTAAGTTCCTTGTAGTTCTCCCTAAGAGAGAATTCTTATAACTATTACTTTGAACTCTGTAACTGATAAATTGCTTAACTCCATCTCACTTAGCTCTTTTTCTGGAGATCCCTCCTTTTCTTTCTCTCCTCATTTTAGTTGTATCTTTGTAGTATTTTTCTATGTATTATATATATCTGCTTTGACTCCCAATCTTCATGGGGTGGTCTTATGTGTTAGGAGTCTTATGGGACCCAGTGGTGTAGTCTGCTTGATCTCCTGATTTCATTGCTCAATGGATGCCTCTTATAAATATTATGTGGATGCCCCTGTTGTAATTGGGTCTTTATTCCTGTTGGTCTGCTCATGGTTGGGATCTCCCCTCCCACTGGCTGACTGAGAGCCTTAACCCCAGCTACATCTTGCAAGCTGTCTTACAGGTGCTAACAGAACAGAACTGAACAGAACAGAACAAAACAGAAGCAAACAAAAAGCCCAACAACCACAATAAACCAGCAAAAGCAATAATAGAAGGGAAAAGAATAAGAAAGGAGAAAAAAGAAAAAATAGTAAAAATGAAAAGAGAACAGGAGAAGACAAAAGAAAAAAAAGACTGTGAGAAAAAAGAGTAAGAGAAACAGTAAGGAATAGAAAGAGAAAAACAGAAAAAAGAACAAAGAGGAGTTCTGGACAAGATGGAGGTGTAGGTAGAAACCCTTCATTTCTTAGCACAATCAAGAAGAGCATAACAACCAATCTAAAATCAATAAACAACCAGAAGCGCCAGAAAATCAAACTGCATTGAACTCCGATAACCAAGGAATTAAAGAAAAAATCAACCAGAACAACCAGATTGGTAAGAGCCCGCAGCAAGGCTGTGCGGGTGGGGCCAGCTTAGGAAAATCACAGCAAGCCTGGAGGCTGAGTGGGTTGGGCTGGCTGAAGGCAAAACTCTGAGACTCAGAGCTGACTGGACTATGGTGGGAGTTGCTGAAGTGGGAGAAACTCCCAGTTTCCTGAGAGAGTCGGGTGGAAAGTGGGGCGAGCTGTATTGTTCCCTCTATGGCCCCTCCCCCACAGGCAGTTGCACAGCACAGCAAGGAGGGTTGCCATGCCCAGGGTGAATACCTAATCCCCACCCCCTTACAACTTAAGAGTGGTGCCTAGACAAAGAAATATGGCCCAAATGAAAGAACAGAGCAAAACTTCAGAAAGAGAACTAAGCGATGAGGAGATAGCCAACCTATCTCATGGAGAATTTAAAGCCCTGGTAATCAAAATGCTCACAGAACTGATTGAGCTTGGTTGAAAAATGAAAGAACAAATGAAGTATACCCAAAGTGAAATAAAGCAAAATATTCAGGGAACTAACAGTGACAGGAAGGAAACTAGGACTCAAATCAACAGTTTGGAACAAAAGGAAGAAATAAACATCCAACCAGAACAGAATGAAGAAACAAGAATTCAAAAAAGTGAAAGGGACTTACAAACCTCTGGAACAACCTGAAAAGTTCCAATATCCGAATTATGGGGGTGCCAGAAGGAGAAGAACAACAGCAATAAATGGAAAACTTATTTGAACAAATAATGAAGGAAAGCTCCCCCAGTCTGGTGAAGGAAATAGACTTCTAGGAAGTCCAGGAAGCCCAGAGAGTCCCAAAGAAGTTGGACCCAAAGAGGAACACACCAAGGCACATCATCATTAAGTTACCCAAGATTAAAGATAAGGAGAGAATCTTCAAAGCAGCAAGAGAAAAGGAGACAGTAACCTACAAAGGAGTGCCCATAAGGTTATCAGCTGATTTCTCAAAAGAAACCTTTCATGCAAGAAGGGGCTGGAAAGAAGTATTCCAAGTCATGAAAGGCAAGGACCTACACCCAAGATTGCTCTATCTAACAAAGCTTTCATTTAGAATGGAAGGGCAGATCAAGTGCTTCCCAGATAAGGTCAAGTTAGAGGAGTTCATCATCACCCAGCCTTTATTATATGAAATGTTAAAGGGACTTATCTATGAAAAGAAAGATAAAAAACATGAACCTTAAAATGACAACAAACTCACAACTATCAACAAATGAACCTAAAAGAATAGAAAAACAATGAAAAAACTAAGCAAACAAGTAGAACAGGAACCGAATCAGAAAACTTGACACACATGGAGGGATTTCAGTGGGGAGGGGGCAGGGAGGAGTGGAGGGAAAAGCTACAGGGAAGAAGCGTAATTGGTAGGCATTAAATAGATGGGGAGAGATAAAAATGACATAGGAAACAAAAGACTCAAAGAATTCGTATGTACAACCCAAGGACATGAACTAAGGTGGGGGAGGGGGGAAATGCTGGAGGGTTGGGGGGGTAGGGCGGAGGGGCGTAAGTGGGAAAAATTGGGAGAACTGTAATAGCCTGACCAATAAAAACTACTTAAAAAAAGAAAAAAATAAGAAAAGGAAAGAAAAAGAGAATAAGAAAAGAACAGAGTAAAATATGAAATGAAATAAAAATAGGAAAAAAGAAAAAATAGAAAGAATTAATTAAAAGCTATGAAAAAGAAAAGGTAATGAAAATAATGAAAAAGAACTGCCCTGGCTGGTGTGGCTCAGTGGATTGAGTCCCAGCCTGCAATGAAAACCAAAGAGTCGCTGGTTCGATTCCCAGTCAGGGCACATTTCTGTGTAGTGGGCTAGGTCCCCAGTAGGGGGTGCATGAGAGTCAACTGCACATCAATGTTTCTCTCCCTTTCTTTCTTGCTCTCTTCCTCTCTCTAAAAATAAATGGATAAAATCTTTTAAAAAAAGAAAAAGAACAAAGTGGAATTCATCTCAACAGAGTTTAATACCTGCTTGCTCGATTCTCCATTTGAATACAGCTCTGATATTGTCTGAAGCTGGTGTAAGCCAATGTCAGATTCTATCCATGCTTACCCCTCAGAAGCCTGTTCAAAGTCATAAGAGATCCAGTTTTTGGGTGCCCGTGCTGGGCTTTGCTGGGCCAAGGAGGGGCCAAGCTGTGTTCCAAGGCTGGCTTTTACCAGCCTAGGGCCAGGAGTGGGTCAGCAGATTCCCCGAGGCACTGCAGGATCTTCCTCCACCTGCTTCTATCCACTAGCTAGCTGTCAGTCTTAGTCTCTGAAATGGCTGTGTCTGAAAGAGCTTCTGGCAGAATTGGGAGGATGGGACCTCTGGATCTCCCATTGGGGGCTGATGCTGTTCAGACTTCAGGGAAGGAAGTTGGTTTTCTCTGACCCAGAGCCACACATCTGAGTCTGTCCTGGATTATTTCCCTGAATTGTACAGCGTGGAGCTGCAGTAGGCAGGAGGAGCCCATAGTTAGGGTCTGCGGAAGCCAAGAGCATGTTCCCATCAGGTGTTTCTCTTGGCTCTCCTGTGAGGGGAAGTGCCAGGCTGGTTCCCAGGAAAGTGTACGGAATGGTCATGGCCCAAAGCCAGTTTCTGACACCTTGAGTCTTGTCTCTTTTGCTGCTCTCCTTTGAGATTTGATGGCTTTGTGGTAGTGTGCTTTGGTTCCTCTATCTTAATCTTTTGTGTGGCTAGAACAGGTTTTTCACTTATGGTTGCCATGGTGTTTATGTAAAATATTTTATATTTATTACTTCCTCAGAAACTAATAACAACTTCACTTCAGTAGCATACAGAAACTTTACATGTTCATTTCTTTTGTCCTCACATTTCAGGTTATCCACATAGTAACTTGCATCACCTTTATACTGTATATCAACAACAAATGATCGCAGTTATAATTATTTTTATTTTTAAAGGATTTTATTTATTTTTAGAGAGGGAAAAAGAGGGAGAGAAACATCAATGTGTGGCTGCCTGTAGTGCACCCCCTGCTGGGGACCTGGCCCACAACCCAGGCAAGTGCCAAGACTGGGAATCGAGCCCATGACTCATTGCTTTGCAGGATGACGCCCAACCAACTGAGCCACACTGGTTAGTGCTCCTTCATTTTTGAAGAAAAACTTTTACGTGTATATTATATTAGTTTTACAGTTTTTTCCTTTGATATTTGAAAGTATAATCCCAATCTCTTCTGACCTGAAAGATTTAATCTAAGAAATACTTTCTTAGAAGTGGGGTTTTCTTTTATGTGATGAGTTATTTTCCTTCTGTTGCTTTTAAAATTATCTCTTTGATTATTAACAACTTAAAAAATGTAATGTGTCTTGGTTTTGGTGTAGGCTTTTATCTTTTTTGGTTCAGCTTATTAGGGCAATTTTGATCCTCATGAGTCTAGATGCCCATTTCAAGTTTGGGATGCTTCTCTCATTATGTTTTTTAAATAGATTTTCTGTCTCTCTTTTCCTTCTGAGATTGCCATACTGTGCGTATTGTTTCCTTGATTGTATCCATATGAGCCACAGTCTTTCTTCACTCTTTTATCTTTGTTTCCTTATTTGCAGCTCTAAATGGATAATTTCAAATAACTTGACTTCACAGATTTTTCCTTCTGCTTGGTCAAGTCTGGTGTTGAAGCTGTCTACCGAGTTTTCAGTTCAATCACTATATAATTCAGTGGTGAAATTTTTTGCAGTTTTTATTTCTTTGTTAAACTTATCCTTTTGTTGATGTGTTGATTTGCTAATTTTGTTTAGTTGACTGTGTATTCTTATAGTTAAATATTAAAAGGATTATTTGAATTACTTGTAAGACAGTGACTAGATCTCCACCTCCTTGGTTCAATTGTTTACCTGTGTCTTTGTGACCATTCTGTTCTTGAGTTGATATCCATGCATTTTATTAAGCTGTTGCCTCTTCCAGACATTACAGTGTTGCTTCAGCAGGGAAAGGTTTTCACCTGTTGCCTCACTTGGGCTTCTGTGTGGTAGGCCATTAGCTTCTGCGGGCAGGTGAGATTACTGCTTGGTCTCTAGTTGGATGAGGACACTGGCTAGGTACCCTTGCCTAGTAGGGCTGCTGTCTGGCTCCATGGTCAGGCAGGCCCACGCCCTTTGTTCCACAATTGCTCCTGGTCAGTGGAGTTCACAGGCTGCACTGTTTAGCAGGGTGATGCCCTGACTGTGCTCTGTGCCTGCCCAGGGCTGCAGGGAAGGCTCCCCGGGTGCTCCTGGTTGCACCGTCTGGCAGGACAAGAGGATGGGATTATGCAGGGAAAACAAAACTGTGCTTTCTACCATTTTATGTTATTTTTCTTCTCTCCTGTATTGCTGCAGCCACTTAAGTGAATTCCTGAGCAGACTCCTAAATCTTTTTATTCATGGACAGCTGTCTAATCACCATCTTTTCTATGGGGGATAAGACTGGCACTGCCTACTCCATCATCCCGCTGCTGTCACTTCCTAATCTGGATTCAGGTAACACTGTATCACTGTTGACAGGAGAGATGTGGCTCTTCTTGCTGATGCATGTAAAGAATTACAGATCAGCAAATCTATTAGCGTGTAATCAGTTTATTTGTGATCCATTCCCATGGAAGAAGATGGGAAGGGGTAGAGTCAGGGGTGAAAGGCAGTTTCAGGACAAAGCAGGGCAGCAACAGTAAGAGCAGCTGAAGACCAGGGTGGCAAGCTCCCAGGTGGTCTGAGGCCAGGGGGCCAGAGGCCCAGTGGCCCGGGAGCCAAAAGCTCCAAGAGCACCCTGAGCTTCCGAGAGAGAGTGAGTCCTTTGTCCTGAGGACTTACACAGTTGGTGGGACAGAGAAAAAAGGTGCATATTGATTAGCAGGTAAATGTGGCGCCAGCTTTCCTGGGGGGATGTAACTACCCAAACTTAGGTATGTGTAAGGATCTGTTAGCCCGAATCCTTATCTTGCTCCAGACCCCATTTGTTCATCTTGTTGTAAAACAAATACGTGACAGGGGGCAGTTAATTAAAATTGGGGCCTTTACCCAAAGTTATTTTGGGGCTCTTTCTGTAAGCATCAGGGACTCTCTTGTAAAACAGATAGTGACCAGAAGGAGGCAATTAACCCAAGTTATTCTATGGGCTTCTTTGGGTACTGTGGACCCTCTTCTGTATTCCAGGCCCTGGGATAAAAGCACAGTTTCAAGACTTTCTTTTTCAGGTAGTGGAAATGCTACATAGAATTTCCAGGACTTCCCTTCTTTTTTGCCAACATAGTGTTTCTTGTGATGTTGGAACACCTGGTAATATTATCAGACCAGGCTGAGGACTGCTGAGTTAGAGTGTGAGTCATGTCTTCTTCCTTCTCTCTGCCTCAGTTTACTATTTATTCTACCAAAGTGGTAAAAGGTGTTTCCTGGGAACCAAGATGCTAGACGCTGGCCAGTGACAGCAGTGCAGTCTCCGAGTTCCTCCTGTGCTGTCTCCCGCCTCATCACTTCACAGGTCGTGTGGGTACCTTATAATAACTAGGCAATCCTAATTCCTACTCAGTCGATAAATATATTGTTTAAAGAGGCTAAATGTATTTTAAACACACTGTTATTTGCTTGATCAATTAAGAATAAGAAGAATTAAGTTTTCTATGTTTTGACTTATTCATTCTCTGGTGCTCTGTTTTTTTCTTCCTTTTTTATGCAGATTCAAGTTTCTGACCTATATGATTTTCCTTTATTCTAAAGAGTTTTTAAAAACATTTCTTGTAAGTCAGGTCGACTGGCAACGAAGTTCCTCAGTTATTGTGTGTCTTTTAAAAATTCTGTTTCTCCTTCACTTTTGAAGTATAATTTCACAGGGTATTCTGAGTTGGCATGTTTTTAGTTTCATTTATTTATTTATATATTTAATCATCACCCAAAGATATGCTTATTGATTTGAGAGAGAAACATCAGTGTGAGAGAGACACATCGACTGGTTTCTTTCTGTACACGGCCTCACCAGGGACTGAACCCACAGCCTACATCTCTGCCCTGACTGGGGATGGAATCCACAACCTTCTGGTGTACAGTCGTCCCTCGCTATACTGCGGTTCACTTATTGCAGTAACCCACGATACAGTGAAGCTGCAATAAGTGAACCGTGATATAGCAAGGGACGACTGTATACTTCGCTGGTGAGTACCCATATAGAATTTTATGTGTTGTTAAAATTATGTAGGTTTAAGAGTGTAGAAAGTGTTTAAGAGCATATGAAGTATTTATAAGAGTGTGGGAAAGGTTTATAGGAGTGTGGGAAGGGTTTATAAAGCTTTAAAATATATACAAATAATAAAATAAATATAATGCCGCTACTTCACGAATTTCCACCTTTTGTGGGGGTCTCTGGAACATACCTATACTGAGATAGATAAGGGATCACTGTACTGGGCAACATTCCAGCAAACTGAGCCACCACCCTTCCCCCCTTGAGTGTGAAGTGTACTTAGAGATTAACTTCTAAAAATATAGTGTGGACAATACTATATCACCTGTATATTTACAGGTGATGTATTACAGAATCATACACCTGAAACTTAAAATTTTATTTCCAGTCACTCCAAAAAATTCAATAAAAAAAAAAGAAAAGAAAAATATAGTGTGGAAAAGAAAAATGGTAACTTTAAAATAAAAAATAATTCTGCCTAACACTATCTTAGCTAAATGAAGAAGGTTGACATACCCACCAATAACTCACATTGCCGTCATATGCCCCTGGATACACATAGTATCACCTAAACATGTAACTCCACTGTAGTCTTAACAGATCACCTGAGAAACTCAAATACACTGGCAGTGTACAAATTATCTGACCAAAAGTCTTTGAAGTATAAAAAGGTAATTAAAAAGGGAAAGGCTGAGAAATTATCATAGATCATAAAATACTAAGGAAACATGATGACTAAATGAAACATGATATCATGGATTAAATCCTGGAACAGAAAAATTACATCGGTGGAAAAATGGTGAAATCTAAAGCCTGTAGTTAATTGTCATACACAATGCTGATTTCTTAGTTTTAATGAACACACCATGGTTAACATTAATGGAATTTGTTATATGGAAATTCTCTATATTTTTTTGGCATCTTTTTTGTAAATCTAAAATCATTCCAAAATAAACATTTATTTAAAAAAAACTAGAAAGGAAGCATAGAGAAATATCTGTCTCTAGTAAATAGCAAAAGGTTGGATAAACAACAATTTGTTATCAATAATTACCTCCAAGGAGAGAGGTGAGAAGAGATAAGAGAGTAAGTGGATATTACTAGTTACTCCTTGTAATTGTATTCTTAGAAAGCTTTTCCACTTATGATACATCTATATATTACTGTGAAAAACCATTTTAAAAAAGTATTTGAAAACTAAAGCCATCAGGTTTCTGATGGTAAATGGCTCTGTTTGCCCTAATGGACAATGCTTTTCGAATCTTCGAGAGAAATAATTCCATATGTGGCCACTATTGGAAAAAATAAAATGTATTGTTTTTTATGTCAGTTGAGGTTCACAGATTATTTCTTGTTGATAAATCAGAGAATCGGTCCCAAGTAAATGAGACCCCAGGAGACAGCCAAAATTCTCAAGCACATTCAAGCAGCCCAGGAGAATAAGGTCCTGGAGAAGCAGGGCAATCTTTCCTCACAGGGCCTTGCGAAATAGATGGGAAAAATCAGGTAATGAATGCCTAGGGACTCATCTCCTCTGTGGCTTTCTGTTTGCCTCAAGGGTCCCCTGAGACACTGGCTGTTGTCATTGTACTTGTAATGATGCATATGAACTCAGATGCACTGCCAGCAGGGTGGAACCCCAGTGCCTAAGGCTCCCTCCCCCTGGCCCCTCTGGAGAAGCGGCTGCAGCACTGGTTGGGAAGCCTGAAGAGCTGAGCAAAAGCCAGTGCGTGCAGGGACCGGGCATAGGTAACTGAGAAAAAACGGGCCTGGCTTCCAAGAATCCTATCTGCTGTTTTGCTCCTCTCCAGGGTAGTGTGTTCTCTCCACAGAGTTCTTTATAGCAACTTGAGAAACCCGGGAAGAATATTTAGTTCAATTAACTCAGTGTAACTTTAAAAAAACATGGAACATGTTAGAAATGTGCGAGAAATAAGAGGAGAGAGGAACCGGATGCTCAGCTCCAAGGGCCTTTGATGCTGTGCTTATGGGTGGGCGGGCTGAGTCAGATCCACTGCAGCCCCAGGGTGGGGGTGGGGAGGGAGGCAGGAGTGGAGTTTTTAAAAGAAAAAGCAGGGTTTGTCGGGGGATAAGGGAGGGGTTAGTGTGTCGTTCTCCCATGAGGGTGCCTCAGGGTTCCAGAATGTGAGCCCGGACTATGGGTTAAGTAAAGGGCAGGCTGATCATTGACCATTGTGGCTGGCTGGCGCCACATCTAATGTGCACGGTGCGAGAGAGTTTCGATTAAGCCTCCGGCTATCAAACCAGTTGGGATAACTGAGTCATGGGCAGTCCAGGGGGTTGGAAAACTGGCCTGACCCTTTCAGGACAAACCTTTAGAACATTTTTACTACACCTTCTTGGACCTGGTGGACAGTCCGTAGTCAAGGGAAGACGTAATAATTGGGTCCCAGAAGTAAACGAACCTAATGAACAGCAGGGAAGCAGCACTAACAGTAAATCCTCAGCGCCCCGGTTGGGTGGCTCAGTTGGTTGCCACCCATGTTCGATCAAATCATGTTCGATCCGGGTCAGGCACAAGATCTGGTTACGAGTCTGATTTCCGGTGGCGGGCGCATACGAGAGGCAACCAATGAATATGTCTTTCTCACATCCTTGTCTCTGTCTGTCTGTGTCTTTCTCCCCTTTCTGCTGATGCTCTCTGTAAAAGCCAGGAAAAATTTTTCCGAGGTGAGGATTAAAAAACAAACAAAGCAGTAAATCCTCAGTGTATCTTCATATTTAATAGGAATTTATTTCACCAACCATACCACCTGGGGGCATCACAGACTAGTGGTGGTAGGGATGGTGGGGATGTCCTCAGGGACTTGCCCTGGCCCAAGCAGCGATTTACTTTCAAAGTCTGTTTCTTGCCCCACCCTCCACTGCATGTTCCTACCCTGTTGTGGATTTATGTTTTCTTAATGACGAAACATCCCATGATTAATTCCTTCCAACCTGTTCCAAGTTGCTTAGAGTAGAAAATTCTCCATTTCTACTTTTCAAAACTAGTAGCCAGGGGTGTCCTCCCTCCTGACACAATGTGACTTCTCATTTATAGCTCATGGAATCTGATTTAATTATTTCTGAATTTATCTTGATGTGGTTCGTAATGAGTTCTATGAACAAAGCTAAGAAAACACAACACTGACATCAGTCCATGGCTGGTGGTTGTGTACTATTTCAGAAAATGACCTCCTAGGCACCGCCCCTGCGCCAGACCAGCAGGCTCTCCTAGTGTGCAGCTGCCAGTGCTTTCTCCCACAGCAGGAGCAACCAGCTCCAGAGAGGAGGGCTGCTAAAAACATGTTTGTGTTCATCTGTTGTGTGCCTACCTGTGGATATACTAAATGGCTACATATCACCTCAGGCTCACCAAAAAGCAATTAATTTGTGATCATAAGAAATCCATAGGTCTTCATTACTGGGGCTAATACAACACAGTAAACAGAAGACTAAGAATTAAATTATGAAACGTCTGAAAACTAGCTTCCAGAACACGAAAACAGGGGAGTGGTGGTAGGAGCTTTGAGCAGTAGATCATATTAATCACTTGCAAGTCCTCCGTCACTCCCCAGCTTTTTATGGTTCATTGTGGCTGGAGTTTACTTTCCCACCAAATTGATGTTGGGCTTTTTTTGTGTGTGTGACTTGCTTTAGTTTGTGGAATGTGGTTGAAAATGAAAGATTTAACATAGACACAGAAGAAACTGTTGGTTGCCAGAGGGGCAGGGGGTTGGGCTGGGTAAAAGACGTGAAGGGATTAAGAAGTACAGATTATTAGTTACAGAATAGTCACAGGGATATAAAATACAGAATAGGAAACAGAGTCAATAATATTGTAATAACTAGTATGGTACCAGGTGGGTACTGGAAATATTCTATAAAGTATATGATTGTCTAACCACTATGCCATACACCGAAAACTAATACAAAATAATATTGGGGGAAAAAGGTAGTGAGAGAATTAATTCTGAGCTCAAGCCTTAGAAAAATTATATCATTCTGTTATTATATTGCCCCTTTTTGGCTTCTGCCATCTTCCCTGAGAAGAGCAAACCCCAGAGTGAGATGTGACCTGCTACCTAATGCAAAATATCCAATCAACCCATAGATATGGGAGCAAGAAAAAATATATTTGTTGTCATAAGATGCTAACATGTGTGAGTTATTTTTTCACTTCACATTATCACAGCAGTTACTTACCAATACAATTTTTTAATGGCCTTACAACATCTCCTTTGACTTGTCTTTCTCACATTCCTCTTTTGGTTACTGGAGCAGCACTCATAGCCATGAAGGGAGGAAATGACACGTGGACAGCAGATTTCCTTCTCTCGGGACTCTTCCCCAATATGAAGTACACCAGCGTGCTCATCCACACGGTTCTCCTGACCTACCTTGCTGCTGTCACTGGGAACTCTGTCCTGCTCCTCCTGACATGGAGGGATGTGAGGCTCCATATCCCCATGTACTTTCTGCTCAGCCAGCTTTCTCTCGTGGACTTGGCCCTCATCAGCAGCACTGTTCCCAAAATGATGACAAACTTTTTCTCTGGAAGGAAGAACATTACACGTCTTGCCTGTGGAACCCAGATATTTTTCTTCTTTACTTCTGGGGGTGCTGAGTGCATCCTCTTGACCTTCATGGCCTATGACCAATATGTAGCTGTCTGCAACCCCTTGAGATATGCAGTCATCATGAACCATGCAGTCTGCCTGCAAATGGCTGCAGTTTCCTGGATTGGGGGCATTTTGGTTTCCACAGTCCACATATTTTATGCTATGAATCTACCCATCTGTGGCTCCAGAGAAATCCAACATTTCTTCTGCGAGATTCCAGCAATCACGAAGATTTTGTGCAAAGACACGTCCACTTACGAGCTGGTGGCGTTTGGGACGGGAACTGTGTTTCTCTGCATCCCTTTTGGACTTATCATGACTTCCTACACCTTCATCCTCCTTGCTGTCCTTCATATAAAATCCTCCACAGGCAGGAACAAAGCCTTGACCACCTGCTCCTCCCATTTTATGGTGGTAAGTCTTTACCTGGGGCCATGTGTGTATATGTACATGACACCTGGCTCCTCCCACAGCCCAGAGCAGGAGCAGGCTGTGTCTGTATTCTGAACTGTCCTCACACCCATGCTAAACCCGCTCATCTACAGCCTGAGAAACAAGGATGTGGTGGGGGCCTTTCAGAAAGTCCTGGGAAGGCATTCGGTTATCAAACAGAGAACATAGATATCAAGATGGAAAACCACTACCTGGAAGGTCAAGAGCAGAAGTCTCGGAACCTCCACACCCACACTTTCCAGCCCCACAAATTTGGCTGGAGCCCTTTGGGCAAACCACATGGCTGAATTCAGTTGAAAATATTATTTTAATATAAAGAGTTTGTAAAGAAAATATAAACATTAGGGGATTTTTACTGATTTAATAAAGTTTTATTTTTCAAAATGTGCAGCTGGTGGGACCTGTGTTCATGCATCTTCACCAACAGCTGGGGCACCCCACCTTTGGTGTTTCTGGTGTAAATTCCTTGAGCTCTGTGCTTTGAAACTAGTTGAGTAAGTCCTTCACTAAGGAGCTCCTCACGGGCTGCCCTGGCCAAGGAGCCGTGGATTTTCAGTCACTCAGAGACGACAGCTGGGGTCATGAGCTGTAGTTACAGAGTTTATCATATGTTGCTTTGTCAAACAATACTAGGTTATTGAGCTTGTCCCAAACTCTGCCTTTGGACCACTTCTTCTCTTTGGCCTTGCCCCTAGATATGTTCACTGGGTCTTTGTCTTTTTTGGCAGACTTCCCAGCATCTTTCTTCTTCTTGTCGTGCTTGAGCAGCATGGTGAAACTCGAGGAGCACTGGATCTCACTGCTACCTGAGAAGTAGACATTAGTTTCTAACCATTTGTTTCCAAAATGGATCAATTCAATTACTGTGCTTCAAACCATAGCATAAAGTTACGACCATCTATATTTATACCTGAAATATTTAGATAATTCTCAGTACCTTTAGGCTAAGCTCTGTTTGATGATATTGGGGATTCAGGTCTTGTTAATTTCCACTAGCAGCAGTACCACATTCTTACAAAAGACAAATGTGACAAATATATTTAAAAAATGGTCTTATCAGGGATAATCATAAAACAACTTTTTTTTTTTCCTCTTAAACTGTCCTGACAAACTCAACATGTAGGCTGTATTCTCCCTGCCTGTGTTGGGTAGAAACTTTTCTGGTCATTCTCAGATAAGCAAGAGTCCTATGTTCATGTACGGTGTATGTGATTCTCCTTTCCAGAAACAGACACACCTATCTTTGAGTAAAGGTAATGCCTGCTATGGGTAAGTGACTTGCCACGGCTTTCTTTTTGAATTCCCAAGCTCCAGCGGCTACCACTGGCTCTAGCTTAGGTCCCTCATCCCATGAGTTTAGTGGTAACTTGCGAGAGAGAGTGAAAATAAGTGTATCAAGAAGCCTAACCTACCTGCCACCTATCTAGCGAAGGTACCCTTTGAACATGGAAAATAGTCAACAGACTTTCTGGAATCAGTGCATATTCAGAGCTGTCTTTTTCCTGGGGTTCTTTGGAGCTCTGTAAGACACTGTCATTTATCTACAAAACAAATGTGAAGAACAGATCACCTTTGATGCACAAGATAAAAGCAATTGGAGTTTGTTCAGGCTGACAATCTATGCAAACTAACTGCAGGGTTCACCAAAGAATGGAACAGATTAGACCATGGAGAAGGTCAAAGTAACCAATAGAGAAAGGAAAATTTCACAGTTTGTCACTACGACTGCATGTGGAAGCCCACGCAACACAGATGCTGCCAGAGCCTGGAGGGAATGCTGCGTCCACCACAGACACAGGCCCGCAGAAGGGACCAGTCTCTCCTGAGATTAAGGGCTGGGACAGGCACACAGTGAGGCTGGTCTGTGCCACTCAGGGCCATTCAGGGCCATCCCACCTTTCGGTAACAAACCACAACAAAGACTTTCTAGAATTCTGAGTCCTAAAAATAAAGCCCAAATCAAGATTCTCTTGAGTAGACAGAATTTTTTTCATTTCTGTGATGAGGGAACTCATTGATGTCAGTCTATATGAATAATAATGAGAGTTTATGACTGATATATACTGCAAGATCTATTTGTAACTGAGCAAAAGGGGCCCATCCGCATGTCGCCTTGATACATGACCCAACAATTAGTGTTGAAGGAAACAGCTTTTTATTTACAGGATTCCAACCTCACAGCGGGGGTGCTAGGAGCACTCCTGCTCAGAGCCCTTTCTCCCATGAGCCCCAGAACTTCCCAAGCTCACCACCAGGCCATAAGCCAAATGCATGTCCCAAAGTCTCCCATAATCTTATCTGTGCTTAAGCCAGCTACATAAACAGTCCTCCATCCCCTCTGGAAGATACACTCATGGGTTTCAGAGTTGCCATCCTCTCACACCAGCTCTTTCCTTCAAGCATGTTGTCCTCAGCCTCCATGTAATAGTCCATGAAACATGTGCTGTGTTACACTAGATCATGGTAGAGTCAGGGAGGCACACATCTCAAGAGAGTGGCTTCTGTGTAAGTCCTTCAGAGAAGCAGAAGTCTACATTCCTGGTCATAGTTTAGATCCAAAGCATCTCCCACGAATCCATGTTTGGTTAGGCAGGTTCCCACATGGCTCCATCAGCTTTGCTGGATCCCCACACAGTTATATCAGCTCTCTTCTTACCACGGATGTCAAACTCATTTTCACCAGGGGTCACATCAGCCTCACAGTTGCCTTCAAAGGACCAAATGTAATTTTTGGACAATATAAATGTAACTACTCCTTAACTAGGGACAAGGAGCTCAGCACTGCCACCAGGTAGAAACAAGGTGCTGGGCCAGATAAAACAAGGTGGAGGGCTAGATTCTGCCCATGGGCTTTATGTTTGCTGCCTGTGCCTTACACCCTTTCCTCAGCCTGCATGGCTGCCTTCTTCACTACCCAGGGTGTATGGTGGAGTCCTGACTCCAGGCTGGCATGGCCTCTACCTTACATACCAGCTCTCATAGTGGACCGCTTCACTCCAAGCTGTATAGCAGCTTGCCGTATCCTCTCTCAGGCCTCATGGCAGAATTCCTTACTGCATGGCCTCTTCCTCAAGGCTGCCTCTCTCCTCTCTCTGTCCCTCTCAGTTCACCCTTACTTTAAATGTTCAGTTGGAAACTCCCTATGTTACTTCATATCTGGCCCCTTTTATGATGTGCTACTTTTGCCAGTTCCCCCATATCTTCTACCTTCTTTCAGCTGCCATGTTTAGTCACAGTAAGAGTTCCCCATAACATGGGCCTCTCTGCCTCCCTGCCTCTTGCATAGGCACTGTATAAGCTCCCCCTGCCTGCATCATGAGTCACTATATGCTCTGAAAGTCACACAGTCCTTTCACTCTGGGTGGCAGTCCGCTTCCTTTCAGGAAAGACACAGCTATCAACTTGCCATTGTTATGAAAAGTAGTGAAATTTCCAGCCAAGATGGAGACACAGGCAGATACACTTTGACTCCTCCCACAACCAAAAGAAGGAAAACAACAATTTTAAAAACAAAAAATAACCAGAACTGACAGAAAATCAAACTGTATGGAAGTCCAAACCAAGGAGTTAAAGAAGAAACATTCAGACTACTAGAAGGGGCAGAGACAGGCAGACAAGGTGGAGAAGATGCACAGCAAGGTGACAGCTGGAGGACTGGGTTGTCCCACATTCATGTGTGGATAAGCCAGGAGGAACAAATGGAGAGTGAAACAGACCACACAACTCAGGGTTCCAGAGCAGGAAAAGAAAGCCTCAAAACCTTTGGTGGTAAAAACCTGTGGGGGTTGAGGCAGTAGGAGAAACTCCCAGCTTCACAGGAGAGTTAATTGGAGAGATCTACAGGGTTCTAGAATCTACACAAACCCAGCCACCTGGGAATCAGCACCAGAAGGGCCCAGTTTTGCTTGTGGTTAGCAGGGGAAATGACTGAAAGCCTGCCAAGAGCCCAGCAAGTGGCACTGTTCCCTCTCTGACCCCTTCCCCAAAGAGAGCACCACTATGCAGCAATGTGGATTGCCCCATTCTGGCGAATACCTGAGGCTCCACCTCTTATAATGTAACAGGTGTGCCCAGATAAAGAAATATGGCCCAAATGAAGTAACAGATCAAAACTCCAGAAAAACAACTAAGCGATAAAAAGATAGCCAACCTATCAGATGCAGAGTTCAAAACCCTGGTAATCAGGATGCTCACAGAAATGACTGAGTATAGATGCAAAGTAGAGGAAGAAGTGAAGGCTATGCAAAGTGAAATAAAGGAAAATACACAGGGAACCAGCAGTGAAGGGAAGGAAATCAGAACTCAAATTAACAATTTGAAGGAGTAGGAAAAAATAAATATTTAACAGAACAGAATAAAGAAACAAGAATTCAAAAAAAAAAAAAAGGAGATTCTTAGGAACCTCCAGGACAACTTTAAACATTCCAACATCTGACTCACAGGGGTGCCAGAAGGAGAAGAGGAAGAGCGAGAACAGGAAAACTTACTGGAAAACGTAATGAAGGAGAAGTTTCCCAATCTGGCAAGGGAAATAGACTTCCAGGAAGTCCAGGAAGCTCAGAGAGTCCCAAAGAAGTTGGACCCAAGGAGGAACACACCAAGGCACATCATAATTACATTACCCAAGATGAAAGAAAGATAAGGAGAGAATCTTAAAAGCAGCAAGAGGAAAGGAGACAGTTACCTACAAAGGAGTGCCTATAAGACTATCAGCTGATTTCTCAAAAGAAACCTTACAGGCTAGAAGAGCTTGGAAAGATGTATTCAAAGTCATGAAAGGCAAGGACCTACATCCAAGATTACTCTGTCCAGCAAAGCTATCATTTAGAATGCAAGGGCAGGTAAAATGCTTCCCAGATAAGGTCTGGATAAAGGAATTCATCATCATTAAGCTCTTATTATATGAAATGTTAAAGGAACTTATTTAAGAAAAAGAAGATAATCAAAAAATATGAACAGTAAAATGACAACAAACTCACAACTATCAACAAATGAACCTAAAAAATAAAACCAAAAACAAACTAAGCAAACAACTAGAAGAGGAACAGAATCACAGAAATAGAAATCACATGGAGGGTTATCGGCAGCAAGAGGGTGGAGAGAGAATGGGGGAAAAGGTACAGGGACTAAGAAGCATAACTGGTAGGTACAAAATAGAGAGGGGGAAGTTAAGGATAGTATGGAAAATGGAGAAGCCAAAGAACTTATATGTACAACTCATGGACATGAGTTAAGTTGGGGGAAATGTGGGTGAGAGGCATTGTGGTCTCATATAAATATGATGATTTTTTGTTCTGTTTCTTTAAAAATGTCATTGGGACTTTCATGGGGATTGCATTAAATCTGTAGATTCATCTGGGTGATGTGGACGAAGAAGACTACACTGGCAAAGCTGTCTTAGAGAAGTAAAGGCAAGATTAATACTTTTGCAAAAAAAAAAACCAGAAAGTTTATCACCACTAGACCTACCTTACAAAAAATGCTAGAGGGTATCCTTCAAGCTGAAATAAAAACCTTGTTAATTAACATTATAGAAAACATACCACTATGTAAAACAGATAAAGGTAAATATATAGCCAAAACCAGATTTGTTGGCATTGTAATGGTGGTACATAAATCATTTACAACTCTAATTTAAAGTTAAAAAACATATTAAAACACTGTAACTATAGTAATGTCACTGAATATATAGTATAAGATGTAAATTATAATATCAATGATCTAAAACATGAGAGGGTAAAAGCCAGCCTAAAATAGGATGCTATGACCATATTTTATGTGCCCACAACAGGAATAGGCCCACAGACAAACCTGCTGAGCTCCGGAGCAGTGACCATTTGCACAAGGAGTCTCTGTTCACGAAGGCCTCATGGTCCAGGGCATGGTGATGGCAGCAGAGTCAGTCACAAGACATCATGAGCAGAAGGGCAGATTCTGTGCCAGCCAAAAAAAAAAAAAAAATCAGGAAAACCCATGAGGCACATCTCATGAAGGAGATGAAACAGCTGTTCATGAGAGTTCATGACGGACTTAGGGACCGTGACAGAGACGGAACAGATATGAATCAAAGACAGATTCTTCAGGAAGAAATACTGAGACGAAAATGCAGGTCAAAGGCAGTGACGGTAATGACAAGGCCCCCCACCCCAGCAATGGCAGGCAAGTCAGGGAGAAGAGGGTTGTGTGGTCCCTGTAGCACCTGCTTATCAGGGGACCGTGTGAGCAAGAACTCTGGTATTGGGGCCACTGGGCTCATGTCTCAGGCATGATGATGCTTGTCTGTGGAAACATAATAATTTACTTATATCCTCAGAGTTCTTCTCTTCTTGCTGGTTTTGTTATTCATAAATCATGGGGCTATTTGAAGAATAAATTCTATGTCACAAACTATAGTTTCTTCAATGCACCTCAAGTAAATCATATTAAGATAGTCATTAAAACAGGATTAAAATAATGTTTCATGATAGCCTGAAATTTATGCATAAAATATATGAACATTTCCTCCCATATCCATAAATGGGGGATTTTTCTGACTTTGGTGGAATAGGTTAAAAGTAGCAGTAAATTTTGAGTAAAATAGAGTAATTGTTTTTATCCATATTTGGAAATTTGCTTTAGTTTACTATAAATTGTTTTATGGGTATATTTGAAGATTTCGTATAAATGACTGATAGATCATATCTTTGCCTACTTTTCTACACCCTATTAGAGCACAGGTAAGTAGAGGGAGAGATGGGTAGAGCTACAAATTCTCTTTGCACTTTTTTGTGGCATGATGCATACAATAACAACAGTCATTAGAATCATATTAAAATCACTAAAATTTGTACAGAGGTTTTTTAAAGATTTTATTTATTTTTAGAGAGGGGAAGGTAGGGAGAAAGAGAGGGAGAGAAGCATCAATGTGTGGTTGCCTCTTGCACGCCCCATACTGAGACCCTGGCTGCAACCCAGGCAAGTGCTCTGACTGGGAATTGAACCACGACCTTTTTGTTCTCAGCCTGGTGCTCAATCCACGGAGCCACACCAGCCAGGCCATACAGAGGTTGTAAGTATAGCAGATAATACATTAACTGTATTTTAAAGGTCAATAGAATCCTATATGTACCCTATACATTCTACTCATTTTATGTCAACTGTTTAAAAGGAAATTGACTTCACTCTACTTTCATTCGGTGAGGACACAGAGCTGCTATGCATCTAATAAAACTAAAAAGCAGTGCTGTATTTTTTTTTTCTGTAACAGTGCAATACAAGCAGGTAAACAAAATTGACCCACTTTGACATATCACGAGAGCTAGCGTGGCACTGACCAGCTCATGAGATACATGCAGATTTGAGGGAAACCCATTTACCTCATAGAAACCCAGTTTCTATAATGTCAGGGGCCTGTTCTTTAAAGCCCTGTGAAACTGGAAGCTGAGGGTGAAGCTGACAAAGAACATTGCTTGAGTAGGAAGGAAACCTGGACGAGCTGTGTCTGCCGATCCAAGGGACACACTTTCCTGTTACAGTGCTGTTATCGCCCTGGTTGCCAGTGCATTTCCTGGGTCTTCCCCTCCCTGGTAGACACAGTTCAAAGGAGATTCACAGAGTGTTTCTGCAGGTGATCACAATTGACTAATTAAGTAAGAGCTAATTAACTATATTGGCCATGATAGTGCCTCATGCTGTCATCCCAGACACTGAGGACTGAAAGCACAGCGAATTAAGTTGATATTTTTCTACACAGTAGGGTTACCGGCCATAATACTTATCTAATGAATAACAAGAACACTGTTCACAGGCTATTGGAAACTTTGCGTTGTCAAGTAATGGAATGATTTCAGTTCATGAACTCATATCTGAACAAAAGTAACGGGCTGTGCCATTTTACTTTGCTACTTATTTTGATGCTTTTTAGTATCTGTGTTAAGCAGAATATAATTCTTTTTTTAAAAACCCTCACCAGAAGATATACTCATTGATTTTGAAGAGTGGGGAAGGGGTGACAGGAGACAGACAGAGAGAAGGTGGAGGGAGAGAAACCTGGATAAAATTGATGCAAGAAACATCATTCACACCCCAGCCTGGGACAGGACCCATAACCCAGGCATGTGCCTTGATTGGGAACAAAACCCATGACCTTTCAGTTTATGGGACAACACTCTAACAAACTAAACCACACCAGCCAGGGCAAGCAGAACATAATTCTTTCCACCACAATATATCCAAGACACAAAAAATGAGCAAACATAAATTTCTTATCTTTATTCTCATTTTCTATTTCTGAAATTATTAATTTTCTCATATTCATGTTTGCATTTTCTTGTGCATTTGCAGTATACAAGTGCAAAAAAGCACACATCGACATAAACGAGCTCTGACCACGTTTGTTCTGCCTGCTTCATTTTTACTTGACATGTTTTCCAGAAACTACACTGCACTGTTACAAATGTTTAACCCGAGCTTTTTCATGTGTGCATTTTACAGAATGTAGGTGACAAAAACATTCACAACTCTGTTTTTTATTTTATAAATAAATTATTATATTTTTTATAGATATGTGCAAATTTTTTTATAAAATAAAGTTTGAGGGTCATTAATGGATGAAATAGCTTTAAACTTTTTTACATACTATCAAATACCTCTCCAAAAGTATAGGGAAAACTTAAACTGTTATCAACAGCATTATACTTATATGCACATACCCTTATGGGAGGTTTTGCTGTATTAAATTTCATTAGTTTTGGGAAAAATTATCTCTGTGCAATTTGCAGCTACAGTATTTCAAGTGAAGTAGTTTTGGACTAACATATATAAAATGCAATATATTTGGTAACAGGACAAAATAGATAGTGAGAATAGAGTTGTGTTATAGTAAAAAATGACACCATCCTATATAAATTTATTAACAAATGTTACCTCCAATAAGTTCAATAAAAATCTTATAAAATGGCACCAAATGATAACACAAATCTACAAATGATAAATCAAAAGGTTAATGTAATAACTTCTATAAGTATAACCCTGGCTGGTGTGGCTCAGTAGATTGAGTGCCAGTCTGCAAACTGAAAGGATGCTAGTTCAATTCCTAGCCAGGGCACGTGCCTGTGTTGCAGACCAGGTCCCCAGTACAGGGCATGCACGAGAGACTGTTTCTCTCGCACATCGATGTTCTTCTCCCTCTTTTTCTTCCTCCCTTCCCCTTTCTCTGAAAATAAATAAATAAAATCTTTTAAAAAAGAAAAGAACTTCTGTAAGTATATAATTGCTTTTCTTTCTCCCCCAACTTTTAAAAATACATATTTAACTTATAAATGTAATCTGTATAACAATAACCCTAAGAACCTATATAGAAATAACATTTCTATATTTCACTGTGGCGAAGTGTAAATTTAAGGTATTTTGATAAGTACAAATATAAACTGTAATCCATTCATGATTTAAAAAACCTCAGAAAACTCAATATAAGAGGATCCTCTTCAACTATATAATCTACAAAAAAAGCCCTATAACTTATATAATACTTATTTGTGAAAACTAGATTCCTTCCCCCAAGATCAGAAATAAAGCAAGGATGCCCCTCACAACTTCTACATGGTACTGGGAATGCTGGCTCTCATAGCAAGACAGGGAAATGCAGAAGAGGGATGCAGATTCGGAAGGAGGAGATAACGCCGTCCCTCTTCATAGATGGCATGAGTGTCTTCATAGGAAATCCCAAAAGTCTGATACAAGTCTGCTGGCACTAATAAATGATTTTGGAGTTTTGCAGGATACATACTTATATACAAATATGAGTTGTTTTTTGTATACTAGAGTGAATAATTAAAATTTATAATTAGAATTATATTTACATAAAAATGTTTAGCTATAAATGTAAAAAATATGTACAGAGTCTACAGGATGAGGCAAACTAAGTTTACAGTTGTGAGTATGTGAGTTTATTCTTCCATTATTACTTATTAGTTATTGCATTATTTTCCACATGAGCACCTGTAAACCTACTTTTCATCCCCTTGTAGGATGCAGACTCCAACCAGCGGTGTCCACAGTGCTGTGGATGCCATGAACAAATTCACACGGACTGCAGAGTCCTGTGCAGAGAAGGGACAGCACAGCCACTCTCTGAGTGAAAGAGCACCCTGACCCTCTTCGGGAAAGGCTTCTGTTGGCTTCCTAATAGCACATTGAAGAAGGTTCTTGTTCATTATGCTCAGGTTTGCTTTAGGTGATTACTTTTTACAGACAACAAAGGAAAGGATGTTGCTCATCACTTCTTACAAATTAACAAGGAAAAAATGTTGCAAATGCAAAGAAATGAACAACGAGAGTGATTGGTCTGGTTACACTCTGTCCTTGGGGAGAATTAGCACAGACGTCAGGAAGTTACTTTAAAGATATGCAGCAAGCATTTGCTGCTTCAACTCAGGCTGAGGGAGTTTTAGCAAGAGCAAGCCTCAGAACAGCCTAGGTGTAATGCAGGCCTGGTTTCCCATGGGAAAACCGATCCGTGGGTGTGGCTACTGTGTGCTGACTTGCACCTGTCGGTTTTCCGATGGGGCTGGGACACATTTGCCACGCCACGCAGATCAGTTCCTTATACTTCTTTGAAAGGAAAACTGAACAATTATGAAGAAAAAGTCAAAGAAGATCTAAATAAATGGAGAGACAATGCATGTTCATTGACAGGGTGACAAAATATTGCCATTACACCAATCCTTCCCAAAGTGGTGCATAATGTCAATATAATTCCAATCAATACTTAAGCAAGCAACTTTGACAAATTTTAATACCTTTTTATTATAGAAATACTTATACTAGGAGAAGAAAAGTTTTCAACAAAAAATGAACATCTGTAAAAAACAGAGCTAATATCATACTTAATAGTGAAAAACTAGATATTCTTCCCCTAAGATCAAGAACAAGACAGATTTAATTCTTACCACTACTATTCAACATCACTCTAGTAGTTCTAGACAGGGCACTCTAAAAGAAAAACAAATCCATGTTAAAAAAAAGAAAAAATATCTTTCTCATATAGTACAAATTTGTAGATAGAAAACCCTAAAGACTCCACATAGACGTATACAATGTAATAAGTAAATTGAGCAAAGGTTCAGGATACAAAATCAGTTGTATTTCTATACATCAGCAATACATAATTAAAAATTAAATGGACACTATTATTCTATTTACAATAGCATCAAAAATAAAAGAGGGTCCAGAAAGGAAACTGACACATCTATGGTCAAATGATTTTTGACAGGAATATCAAGATAATTTAATGGAAGAAATAACAGTTTTTTTCTAAAAATAGTACTAGAATTGGATATCTATATGCAAATAAATGAATGAAGTTTGGTCCACAAATGACATGATAAAAAATTAACTATGAACCAATTATACATCAAAATGTAAGGATTGCCATGGCTGATGTAGGTCAGTGGATTGAGCCCTGGCCTATAAAGAGAGAGGTTACTGGTTCAGTTCCTGGTCAGTCCACATGCCTGGGTTGCCAGCCAGGTCCCCAGTTGGGGGTGAGACAACCAATTGATGTATCTCTCACACACTGATGTATTCTCTTCTCTCTTTCTCCCTCCCTTTCACTCTCTCTAAAAGTAAAGAAATAAAGTCTTTTTTTTAAAAATATAAGGACTAAAACTATATTACACTTGAAGAAAACATAAAAATAAAACTTTAAAAATTCACATTAAATAATGTTTTCTGAGATATGGCATCAGTGTACAAGCACTGCAAAAAATACAAATTAGATTTTACCAAAATTTTAAGTTTTTGTGCTCGAAGAACATTTTCAAGGTAATAAAAATACAATCCATTTTACTGGAGAAAGTATTTCAAATTATATATTAGAGTTTTTTATCTAGCATATATGCTCTTAAATCTCAATAATGAAAAGCAAAATAAATCAAATAAAAACATGTTCATAATTTGGATTGACATTTCTCCAAAAGAGAAATAACAATTTGTACGTAAAAGAAGTTTTTAACATTGTCATTAAGGGTATGCAAATTGTGGGACTTCTGGCCAAGATGGTGGCATAGGTAGATACCCTTTGCTTCCTCACAGAACCAAAAGATGGACAACACCAATTTAAAACAAACAAAAAAAATAACCATAACTGACAGAAAATTGACCTGTATGGAAGTCCAACAGCCAAGGAGTTAAAGAAGAAACATTCATCCAGACTGGTAGGAGGGCAGAGATGGGCAGCTGGGGTGGAGAACTCATGCTGCAAGGCAGTGGACTGGTCATGCAAGGCAGCAGCTGGAGGACCAGGCGGTCCCACATTTCACTATGGATAAGCCAGGAGGAACAACTGGGGAGTGAGACAGGCCACGCAAGTCAGGGTTCCAGACACGCAAGTCAGGGTTCCAGAGGGGGAAAAGAAAGCCTCAAAACCTTTGGTGGTAAAAAAGCTATGGGGGTTGAGGCAGCAGGAGAAACTCCCAGCCTCACAAGAGAGTTCACTGGAGGGACCCACAGGGTCCTAGAACCTACACAAACCTAGCCACCTAGGAATCAACACCAGAAGGGCCAAATTTTGCTTGTGGGTGGCAGTAAAAGTGACAAAGCTGGCAGAAAGCTGACAAAGCAGTACTGTTTCCCCCCCTCTGCCCCCTCCTGCACAGACAGCACTGCTATGCAGCAATGTGGGTTGCCCCACACTGGCAAATACCTAAGGCTCTGCCCCTCACAACATAACAGGTGTGCCCAGACAAAGAAATTGGCCCAAATGAAACAACAGATCAAAACTCCAGAAAAACAACTAAGTGATAAAGAAATCGCCAGTTTATCAGATGCAGAGTTCAAATCCCTGGTAATTAGGATGCTCACAGAAATGAGTGAGTATGGATGCAAAATAGAGGAAGAAGTAAAGGTTATGCAAAGTGAAATAAAGAAAAATATATGGGGAACCAACAGTGGAGGGAAGGAAACTGAGACTCATATCAAAAATTTGGAATAGAAGTAAGAAATAAACATTCAACCAGAACAGAATAAAGAAACAAGAATTCAAAACAAAATGAGGAGAGGCTTAAGAACCTCTGGGACAACTTCAAATATTCCAACATCTAAATCATAGAGGAGCCAGAAGGAGAAGAGGAAGAGCAAGAAATGGAAAACTTATTTGAAAAAATAATGAAGGAGAACTTCCCCTTTCTGGCAAAGGAAAAAGACTTCCAGGAAGTCCAGGAAGCACAGAGAGTCCCAAAGATGTTGGACCCAAGGAAGCACACACCAAGGTACATTGTAATTATAGTACCCAAGATTAAAGATAAGGAGACAATCTTAAAAGCAGAAAAAGAAAAGGAGACAGTTACCTACAAAGGAGTCCCCATAAGACTATCAACTGATTTCTCAAAAGAAACCTCACAGGCAAAAAGGGGCTGGAAAGAAGTATTCCAAGTCATGAAAGGCAAGGACCACCTACATTCAAGATTCCTCAGTCCAGCAAAGCTATCATTTAGAATGGAAGGGCAGATAAAGTGCTTCCTAGATAAGGTCAAGTTAAAGGAATTCATCATCACCAAGACCTTATTATATGAAATGTTAAAGGGATTTATGTAAGAAAAACAAGATAAAAACTATGAACAGTAAAATGACAACAAACTCACAACTATCAGCACCTGAACCTAAAAAAACAAAAACAAACTAAGCAAACAACTAGAATAGGAGTAGAATTGCAGAAATAGAGATCATGTGCAGGGTTATCAGCAGGGAGGAGTGGGAGAGTGGGGAAAATGTTCAGGGAATAAGAAGCATAAATGGTAGGTAGAAAATAGACAGGGGGAGGTTAAGAATAGTATGGGAAATGGAGAAGCCAAAGAACTTGTAAGTGTGACCCATGTATACCAACTAAGGAGGGGGTTACTGGTGGGAGGGGGTTGCAGGGTGGAGGGGGATAAAGGGAAGAAAAAAATGGGATGATTAGAATAGCATAATCAATAAAATATACTTTTAAAAGGGTGTGAAAATTGCAACCATAATGAGATAGCACCTCACACGCACTAGGACAGCTGTGAACAAAAAGTTCGACAGTAATGTGTCATCAGCACCGGGTGTGATTGGAACCCACATTCATGGGTAATTCATGCAAAATGTGAAAATATTCTGTGAAGCATGTTCTTCAGCATATTTAACAGAGAACTGCCCACAATTCCACTTCTAGGCATGTGCCCAAAAGAAATAAACGCATACATACAAATAGACACATCTACCAAGAATCACACCCCCACCCCCAAACTACATACAGAATCCTAGCATCATACATGTCCATCAACTGATGAATTATATACAATGTGGTTGTTCATACATACACTAAACATTATGTGTCTTTAAAAACAAATGAAATGTTCCCTGGCTGGTGTGGCTCGATGGGTTGGGCGTCATCCTACAAACTGGAATGTTGGCAGTTGGATTCCCAGTCAGGGCACATGCCTGGGTGCCGGGCTCTGTGCAGGTTGGGGGTGTGCGGGAGGCAACCAGTTGATGACGTCTCCCTCCTTCTGTCTCCCTCCCATTCCCTCTCTCTAAAAATAGGTAAATAAAATCTTACTTTTTAGAAAAATGAGGTACTTATACACATTACATCATGATAAACCCTGGAAAATTATTTATACAATTCTTTATGGTGAATAAAATCAATATAAGGAATGTCTAGAGCCCTGACTGGGGTGGCTCAGTTCATTAGGCGTCATACTACAAAACAAAAGGTCGCTGGTTGGATTTCCAGTCAGGGCACATGCCAGGGGTGTGGGTTTGGTCCCCAGTTGGGATACACATATGAGAGGCAATTAATCAATGTTTCTAGCATTGATGTTTCTCTACCTCTCTTTCTTCTCCCTTTCTCCTCTCCCTAGAAATAAATTAAATCTTTTTTAAAAGAAATGTCTACAATAGGCAAATTTAGAGTCAGAAAATGGATTAGTGGTTACTTAGGGTTGGGAGATAGGTCAGGTGGAAATGAGGTAACAGTAATTACTAAAAGATGTCTATTTTCTTTTGTAGTAACGAAAATGTTTTAGATTAAACTGCGATGATGGTTGCACAAATAAAGAAATCTAATGAACATCAAGTGGTCCGTTTAATTCAGTAAATTTTATTTAAATATTAATTTCAATAATTAAATATTAGTAAAGATGTTAAGAAAATGATAGGAGAAAGGCAAAGGAGCAATTCAAGATATGAAGAACTTATTTGAAGTAAAACAGGGAGGAACACTTTAGAAACTGCTACAATTCTTTCTTCCCCAGTTGGCCATCTGGCCACATTTGTATTTGTAAAAGTTCCCTCCATTGTTACATTTGCCATTAGAAACAGCGCCTGTCAGTTATTTAGAGAAACTGTATAAATAGAAAGAAAGACCAAATAATGAAAGTGTGTTAAACTCTCAAGATACTTCTCTAGGATAATTACAATTTCTGTGAATTTTTCCTACAGTACAGAATAGTAAGGTGCCCCAGAGCATAGTCCTGAGTTAGAGACACACCTGGCTTTCTTGTGTAGCAGTAGCTCTATTTTTATTCAAAAATCCTAATCAATCATTGCAGTTAGCACATTTTAAACCTTTCTTGTGGTTCAGTAGCATGAGGTAGTGAAATTGAGAATAAGACATTTTTTGTAGAGATCAAACTGGTATGAGGTCTCTTCAGAAAGTGTCCAGCCATGTAATATGAAAAGTAGAGACATTTATTAAAGAAGATAAAAGATACAAGAAACAGCCCTGGCTGGTGTGGCTCAGTGGATTGAGCTCTAGCCTGTGAACTAAAGGGTCACTGCTTTGATTCCTGGTCAGGGCACATGCCTGCGTTGCAGGCCAGGTCTCCAGTGGAGGGATGCACAAGAGGCAACCACACATTGATTGTTTCTCTCCTTCTCTTCCTATCCCTTTTCCTCTCTCTAAAAATAAATAAATAAAATCTTTAAATCAAATGACTATTCTTAAAAAAAAAAAGATACAATACATAGGACAATGACGCCTTAGTCCCTCTTCAAAGTAAGCACCTTGGGACCTCACAGTCAGCTACCCTAACATATTTTCCTGAATCTCATCAATGGTCTGAAACCTCATCCTTTTCAAAGGTGATTTTAGTTCTGGGAAAAGCCAGAAGTCACAGGGTGCCAAATCTGGGCTGTAGTGGGCTTGACTCACCTGGGTGATTTGATGCTCCACCAAAAACTCATGAGATGATGCATTGTCATGATGAACCTGCCAATCACCAGTTGCCCATCAATGTGACCTTCTGAATCATCAGTTTCAGCTTAATGTAAAACCCGATGCGGATTCGTTGCTCTACTCACTCCATCCATTTGAATGCAAAGGCCACACAGTACATGTGCTCACTCAGTAGCATCTACTGCCCCCACTGACTAGTACGGTGAAGTCATTGTTCATGCATGTGCATTCCAGTCCACTCTCCTTGGCTGCCAGGCTACATCCATGTGTCACAAACTGTCCTCTTTATATTGTCAATGGGTGGATTTTTCTGGCCAGACCTCGTACACCATAGAAAGTTCAGGTGTACAGAATAATGATTTGACATGTATATGCAATACAAAGCAATCTTCACCAATTCTGCCCACCTTCCAATCCACTTCTCTAGGAGTGTGGCAATCTGTACTGATCATTTAATGGATACACATACACAGAAAATATATGTTTGTATGTGGAATCACTCGTCCAAGAGTAATTTACTTCATAGGGGATATAAAATATGTTCGAGCAGTGCTCAAAGGCATGCATATGTCTGAAAAATCAACTTCATGAACTGGCCAAAATTTGAATCACAATAAACAGCTTACAAAAATTTGAAGTTATGAGGCACCATGGCTTGATGGGAAATAGGTAGAAATATAAATTAAATCTTGCATTTTAACTTCTCATACATTAGTATAAACATTACACACTATAAAAATGAATTTATTACATACGAAAACTAAATAAAAATAATGTAAATATTCTTAAATAATTTCAAATCCGAACTCATGATCTTTCACAAAATCACAATGTTTCTCAACTAAAAACTAACCCACGTATATACAATAATAAAGTAACAAGTAATCCGTCACACGCAGCTCTCGTCTACTATACGGAATTTATTTTCAAGACCTGTATATCCGAGTGGTATCAGCCGGAGGGCCCTACCATCCGACTCCTGAAGCACACCTCGTCTGACAACACCGTGCAAAGAGGGCCGTCGCGGGGGTCCCGTGAGGGTTTTTGACCAAACTACCCAAGGCCGAAAGCGCTGGAGACGGCGACAGGAGCAGTTTCACTTGACCCGCATCGCCGCCACCGCAGGCAGCGCAGAGCGCAGAGCGCAGAGCCGCAGCCCCGGCCCCGGCCCCGCTTCGAGAAGAGGGCGTTTCTCCCGGCAGCCCCCAGAACTAGCTCCCCGCACCCTGCCGCCCTCCGGAGCCCGCCGCGGCGGCCGCGCTCCGGGACCCCCCTGCAAGCCCAGAGTCACGCTCATCGCCCCATTTTCGGCCGGGGCTCGCGGGCCCCTCACAGTCACCCTGGGGACCCCGCCCGAGCGACCCCGCCCACTCGGAACCCAACGGCTCCACAGGGGGTGGAGCCGCGCCGAAGCCACGCCCGGTCGTCCCCTCCCCCTCCCCGTGCGCCTCTCCCTTCCGGCGGCTCCGGGCCGGGAACTCCGCTCCCGCGCCTCGCCCTCGCCCCCGCCCCCGCCCCCAGTGCCGGTCCAGTCCCCGCGGAGCCCGCAGCAGGCCCCTAGTCCTGCAGGGATGCGCACGAGTCCCTCGGCTCCTCCGGGGTCACCTCCGGGTCACCCCCGGGGCCCGACCCACCCTCCAGGCCCCGGGTGGCACGCTCCACACCCAGGGCCTGCCCTGGCTCCCCGCGGGCTCTGCGAGCCTCTGCTCCGCGCTCGGCGTCGCCGGACCCGCGGGGGCTGCGGAGCTCTCCGCCGGGGTGCGGCCCCTCTCGACCGACCCGGCGCGAAACTGCCCGACGGGGCCCGGGGCTGGCCGCTCGCCGGTGCGGGCAGCCGGCCTGCAGGCCGGGCCGCACCCCCGGGGACGGGGTGGCGACAGTGGCAGCACGCGGGCTGGAGGAGGCGACGATCGGCGCCCGCCGCACCGCAGTCCGGCTTCGCACTAGCGAACGATCCCGGCGTGTCGCGCAGCCCACACGTGGGGGCAGCTGGAGCCGCCCGCAGCTGCCGCACCGCGGGGCCCTGGGGCAGGAGAAGGCGAGGGGCGGCGGGGACCGGAAAGAGCGAGCCTTCCGCGGGTGGGAGGCGGGGGGGAGGGGCAAGGAGAGCGCGGGGGGGGGGACGTTGGGCGCCTCGGCCTGAGGTGACCTGCACTCTGGCCCTGCTCTTTGGCGTGGCCTTGGCTGCTGTCGTGGTTCTCGACTTGCAGCGAAGCAGACACACCCCAAGGCAGAGAATCACCTGAGCGCACCCAGGGCAAGCCGGAGCAGCCCCCGGCCGCTGACCACCCAGGTTCGCCCTGCACCCTCAAGGCGCTCAACCTGGGGAGGAGCGACGGCTGTCCCATTAGTCCCGGCCAGAAAGTCCTCCGGGTGTGGGGTGGCCCTCAGGCCGCCTTGCCTCCGGTCACGCACGTGCTCTCCTCCCTGGCTGTCATCTCCCCTGGGCTTGTCACCCTGGCCTTTGGCCATCCTTACTGACTGCAGTGGCCAGAAGAAACCAGTTTCTGGGATTTTCTCCCTCAACAATAGGAGAATCCGAAATTAAAACTTTCTAACTAAAAGCAGTATGTGGAGGGTAGCCATGTCCTAGGCTGGCATTTCTCCTTAACAAAGGTTGATCTTTACCTTAGCTGAGCTGGTCTGTTGTCTTTTTGCATCTAACATAACATACTTTGGAATGCCAGATTTCCTTTTTCCCCGACCCTTCTAGGTGAAACTGGAAAAGACACCAGCATTCTGGCGGCCTGTCACTGCCAAACCCAATACGCAATGACAGCGTTTGAATCTTTATGGGCGCTCTATTCAGATGGCAGGCGATCTGAGAAGAGAGCAGGCTCATACCCTAACAGACCATCTTATCTTTTCTTTCCCGACCAATGCTTTTATAGCAGGGAATAAACGAGGTGTGGCGAGGGGTTTTGAAGTTCAGGGAGGATGAGGTGGAAGAAACTGCAACATTCCTGCCCTGGGCAGTTAGCTGTTCCCAGGGGCAGGTGGGGCAGGTGGTCATCTGTCTCTCCCTGGAACACAAAGGCCCAGATGCCTCCAGTTGTTCTCAGGTGGTAATCTATAGCAGTGGCCCAGGAGGTCAGCTGTCTTCCCAGGAGTCAGGATGGGCCTTATCTGTAGTTTCTGAAACAAAAGCTTTAACATGTACATTACTTACGAGGCTTATAACTTTTTACCTTAAACTAAAATTTTTCAGCTCTTGAGTCCCCTATTATAAGCACAGGCACTGCACGGAGAGGGGGACCACAAACCCCCTCATTGTTATTGTTATCATGTTAATTGTAGACTGTTCACTATCCTGCACCCTACCTGTGTAAAAGATGTGTCTACCATTTTACTCTTTATCCAGTCCAGAGCTTTCCCATGTTCTTTCTCCTGCCTCCCCCATCTAGCACCAATGGATTTCAGGTAACCCACTTATGTCTTTTTTATTGTAATGTGCAAAATAAGGGGCAACACTGCCATTTCATGGAGCATTTTCTCAGTCCATTGAGATTTTGCTTCCTGGCAATTGTCAGTTTGGCTCAAATACACTCACAAAAATTCTGTACAGATTTGAATGTTTCTTACTGTTATGGTAGAATGAGCAGCCAGAAGGGAAATAAAGGCAGGGCCTTCTCCACTGCCATCTAACGAAGAACTTAATACAGAAGGCAACAAGTAAAGGAAGTAGCCAATTAACACTTCTGGGTATTCATGCCCACCCCCAAAGCCAGCCCCACCTTTACTGTCAATCAATACGTAACTTTTCTCCTCCCCCCTCCCGTTCTGCCAACTGTGTAAGTCTTCAGGACAAAGGGCACTCTCTCTTGGCTCTCTGGCCACCTGGCTTCAGGCCACCTGGCCTCTGGTAGCCAGCCATCGGGGCCTTAGGCTGCCCTTACCCTGCTCAGCAAAGCCCACCGATAAACCCTGCTTGCACAGAAATGGATGTGCTGGTCTGTAATTCTTCATGGCATTGGCGAGAAGAACCAGGTCTCTCCTGTTAACGTCACGGCAACAAACTCCACCCACATTTTCCAACTCAGTTTCCCAGGCATGCCTTTCCATCCTGGAACAAGTTTGTTCTGGGGGAAAAAAATCAAAATGAAAACAAAAAAATCCTCTCTAGATACCTTTTTGCAGTGTCACGTAAGAAACATTTAAACCTGTAGATGATTTTTATGAGTGTATTTGGGCCAAACTGACGACAGTTGCGAGGAAGCGAAATCTCAACAGATTGAGAAAATGCTCCTGAGCGTGACAGTTCTACCATTCATTTTGCACATGAGACCCAAAGCGGGAGACCAGAGGGTTACATGGAATCCACTGGTGATAGATTAGGGAGGTGGGAGAAAGCAAACTGGGGAACTCTCTGGGATTGGATATTAAGTAAAAAACTAGATACTTCTTTTACATGGGTGGGTATAAGACGGTAATGGTTAACAACATGATAAGAATAACAATGAGTGGATTTGATATTTCAAAGGTATGTTATGGTAGATGAAAAAAGACAACAGACAGGCTAAGTCAGAGCAAAGACTGACCTTTGTTAGGAAAAAATACTGGCCTAGGACGCATCCACCCACCCTGAATTGCTTTCAGAGAGTTTCCTTTTCAGACCATGCCACACAGTTCCTTGCTGTCTCTGAGTTTGTGAGGCCACCATGCAGGCCTCCCCTGAGCTTGTGTGGTTTAGTGTGTGCCCCCCTTTCCTTTTCATCCTCAGCAGTTAGGAACAGTAAAGCGTTCCATTTTGTTGAACAGTGAAACTGACCTCTCAGCTTTTGGGCTTCTAATGGCAAATTAAATCCACCTTTCCAAGAAAAGAAAACTGGAAAAATAGCTATAACACAGAAAATAATTGATGTGTTGAATGCATTTACTGATTTTGTACCTTATAATGGTTTTCCTGAATGGCAGCACAAGCATTAAGAAAAAAAAACATATTTAATGAAAAATTTTGGCCTTCCCCTTTTTAAATTATTTACTAACAGTGGTAGCTAAGAAATTTTCTTGGTGCCTATAAAATTCTCCATGCTAACTGTAGGCAAGAAATTAGTAATTATAACAGATCAGAGAGAGTAGGAAGAGGCTGCATTAATGTGAGGGAGTAAATCTGGCAATAAGGTGACTCAGTCTTTGCTCCGAGTCTGTGAAGAATGAAGAAACAACCGCCTGCACCAACATTGAAGTGGACCTGGATTTCTGATTGTGTCCTAGGGAATGTGGGTAAAGCTCAAGCCATTTGAGGCCTCCCCCAGGCTGCACACAGCAGGAACCCTGACCTCAGCCACCTCCCACCTGTCACAAGCCTTTATCAGGAGAAGATGCCAAACCACAAGCCATTTGACGGCATGTGATTGCTTTGATGTTGATAGCACAGGGATATACATCATTCCCTCTGTTTAAAAGGGATTGAGCAGTTTACATGGAAGAAGACAATATAAAAGCAAATTTAAATAAACACTAAAGGGAGTTAAATCCATACCAAACTGAAAAGAATATCAACATGAAACAAAACCTTAAATATAGTTTGAAGAAAGAGATTAGTAATGTATTTCTAATCATACTCTTTCTAGTCTTTTGGAAATATTGAAGAATCAAGAGTTAAAAGAAAGAAAGAAAAAAAAACTGGCCCTGGTTGGGTAGTTCCTGAGCAGTTAGTCAGAGGGCTGTCCCCACACTCCAAGGCTGTGGGTTCTATTCCAGGTCAGGGCATGTAGGAGCAAGAGAAATAACCAACGAGTGCGTGAATGGGTGCAGCAACAAATCCATGTTTCTCACCTTGTCCCTTCACCTTTCTCTCTTTAAAATCATTATTTTTTTAAAAAGGAGGGAGGAAATAATAAAACTAAACAGTTTATGGAAGCATGGGACTGGTTTTAGATGGTATATGAAATATTATAGTTGGTTTTGTTGTGGAAAATAACTCACACACGGGAGAGATGGAGGAGCATGATTCTTTATTACGCACAGGCTCAGGGGGAAAACCCAAATCCTGAGCCCCGATCTCTAACTTTCCGGGGTTTAAATAGCCTCGGGCCCCCTGCCTACGTGGCAAAGCGAGTTTACAGAAGCTAAATGCGGAAGTTAGGTCTAACTACCTTACATGGGAGACAAAGGAGCAAAGCGTGGGGTCCTAGCACAGAAGCACAGGGTCCTAACGCGGAAGTTACAAAGTACAAAGTAGCCTCACATGGAGGTTGCCTGCCACAGTTTTGTGGATGAAGAATTAAATAATACTGAACCACAGAGACAGAAAGGCCTCCTGCTCTCAGTCTCTGTTCTTTGGCTTGCACCAGGAGGGAGTGTCAGGGCTGGTCTGTCTTCAACCCCTCTCTAACGCTCCCTTGAACAAGAAGGGGAAAGCAGACCACGGGCTCTGAGCCTTCGGCAGACAACTGCATCTAGCTCTGATTTAATTATATGATGTTGTTGTTATGATGTATATATATTATATGTAATACATTATACACATTTTAGAGAAAGGGGACGGTAGGGAGCAAGAGAGGGAGAGAAACATTGGTGCAGTCACCTCTCACGAACCCCAAACTGGGGCCAAACTGGCAGCCCAGGCGTGTACCCTGGCCAGGAACTGAACTGGCAATCTTTTGCTTTGCGAGACAACGTCCAACCTACACCAGTCAGGGTGTTATTATATTTATTTTTGTGGTTATCTTCTCTTTATGGCAAATGAACTGGTTTCCATTTATGATTGGCCTACAATTTTTTTAAATCTATGTTTAAAATATTGAGTCAACTTAAACATTAGATAGAGCACTGATGAAAAAAAAAAACAGAGAAAACCAACAGTGGGTCCAATATGGTTGGGAAAAACCTTACAAAGGGCACTGAAATTATTTTAGTTAAGAAAATGTCACCTTAAAACCACAGGCTGTCAGAGCTGAAGGAGACGAGGAGCAGGCGGCTCAAATGGGCTCATCTTACCTGAGGAGGCTCAGGCCCAGCACCAGGGCATGACTGGGAGTGAACATTCCAAATCTGTGACACCAGAAGCAGGCATCAGTCTAAGTAGGCTGCCTCTTCCCACATTGCTTTTACCATTACTTAACATGTAGGCTTCTTAAACACTGTCTGTGTTAGACCTGGCAAAGTGTGTCCTGTCTGCAAAGGCGTCAAAGGAGAAGCAAGCCACAAAGGAATTGACAGTCTTCACTAAAACGGGTAAAACTGGTGCAGTTGTTGAGACCACAGTGACATCTAGTGCTGTTCTTTGATAATGCGCCTTTGATGCAACCCTTGATTGATGTCTCCTTCAACGGAGACAGTTGCGTTTTTTGTTTTTGTTTTTTCAAGTCAGTTCGGTGTTCAGTACAGAGTATGTGGCTCCTATGTCTATTAAGTCAATCAAATTGTTCCCCACTGTCAACTGTGTGGGGGGAAATAATGGTGGGTTGGGAGGTGTCTGGAGGAGCTTTGGCCTCCTCGTTCACCTTCTGAGTTACCATCTGCCTGTGTCCCTTTTCATTTACTTCTTCCTTTTGATGGCTGTTGCTAGGCACCGAACCTTTCCACTTTGGTAGCCTTCTGCACCTGGTATGTTGCCCTTGCTCTGATCTTCTTGGTACATAAGTGAAAAATGAAGCTATGAAGACAATTAACTGAAATAGAATTTAATATCCATAACTATGCATTATAGAGCCTATTTTTAAATTACATTTTATTGATTATGCTGTTACAGGTATCCCAATTTTTCCCCCTAGCCTCTTCCATACAGCACCATCCACTCTCTAAGGCCATCCCCACACCATTGTTCATGACCATGGGTCATGGATCTTTGGCTACTCCATTTCCCATACTGTACCTTACATCCCCACGGTGGTTCTGTAACTACCCACTTTTTAAAAAACATCTTATTGATTATGCTATTACAATTGCCCCATTTCCCCCCTTTACTCCCCTCCACCCTGCATACCCCTTCCCACCCACATTCCCCCCCTTTAGTTCATGTCCATGTGTCACACATGTAACTACTTTGACTTCTACATTTCTCATACTATTCTTACCCTCCCCCTGTCTATTTTCTACCTACCATCTATGCTACTTATTCTCTGTACCTTTCCCCTCTCTCTCCTCCTCCCAATCCCCTGTTGATAACCCTCCATGTGACCTCCATTTCTGTGGTTCTCTTCATGTTCTAGTTGATTGCTTAGTTTGTTTTTGTTTTTGTTTTTGTTTTAGGTGTGGTTGTTCATAATTGTGAGTTTGCTGTCATTTTACTATACATGTTTTTTATCTTCTTTTTCTTAGATAAATCCCTTTAACATTTCATATAATAAGGGCTTGGTGATGATGAACTCCTTTAACTTGACCTTATCTGAGAAGCACTTGATCTGCCCTTTCATTCTAAATGAAAGCTTTGCTGGATAGAGCAATCTGGGATGTAGGTCCTTGCCTTTCATGACTTGGAATACTTCTTTCCAGCCCCTTCTTGCCTGCAAGGTCTCTTTTGAGAAATCAGCTGACAGTCTGATGGGCACTCCTTTGTCTCCTTATCTCTTGCTGCTTTCAAGATTCTCTCCTTATTTTTAATCTTGAGTAATATAATGATGATGTGCCTTGGCGTGTTCCTCCTTGGGTCCAACCTCTTTGGGACTCTCTGAGCTTCCTGGACTTCCTGGAAGTCTATGTCCTTTGTCAGATTGGGAAAGTTCTCCTTTATTATTTGTTCAGATAACTTTACCACTTGTTGTTCTTCCTCTTCCCCTTCTGCTACCCCTATAATTTGGGTGTTGGAACATTTAAAGATGTCCTGGAGGTTCCTAAGCCTCTCCTCATTTTTTTGAATGCTTGTTTCTTTATTCTTTTCTGTTTGATTGTTTCTTTCTTCCTTCTGGTTCACTCCATTGATTTGAGTTCCTGTTTTCTTCCTGTCACTGTTGGTTCCCTGTACATTTTCCTTTATTTCACTTAGCGTAGCCTTCATTTTTTCATCTAATTTGCAACTAAATTCAACCAATTCTGTGAGCATCCTGATCACCAGTGCTTTGAACTGTGCATCTGATAGGTTGGCTGTCTCTTGGCCACTTCCTTGTATTACTGTGGAGCTTTGATTTGTTCTTCTGTTTGAGCCATTTTTTTTTGTCTTGTCATGCCTGTTATGTATGAGGGGCGGAGCCTTAGGTGTTCACCAGGGCAGGGAAACCCAGTTGCTGGGTTGTGGCCCAGCTGGGTTGTACACTGTATGTGGGGAAGGTCTGAGAGGGAACAATGGCACTTGCTCTGCTCTCTGTCGGATTTCAGTCCCTTCCACCACTTCCCCCAAGCAAACTGGGCCCTTCTGGTGCTGATTTCCGTGTGGGTGGGCTTGTGTATGTTCTAGGACCCTGTGGGTCTCTCCAACAAACTCTCCTGTGAGGCTGGGAGTCTCTTCTGGCACCTCAACCCCCACAGGTGTTTTCAATTGGTGTTTTGAAGCTTTATTTCACTGCGCTGGGACCTTGGGTTTTGAGGTCTGTCTTGCTCCACAGTTTCGCCTGGTTTATCTGCACACAAATGTGGGACCGCCCCATCAGCCAGCCACCTTGTGTGCCAGGCCCCACTTCAGAATTGCCACCTCACTGGGTCTGCCCATGGCCACCCTGCGCCTGGGGTCTGCCAGCCACCTCCTATGCACTCAGGGCCCGCCTGCTGCCATCTTGTACATCCGGGGTTTGTCAACTGCTGCCTCGCACACACAGCACCACTTGTTTTTTCACCACAACCCCTCTCCACCCGGCAGCCTTACTCTGCCCTTCCTACGGGTCTGGATGAATGTGTCTATTTTAACTTCTTGGTTGTCAGACTTCCATACAGTTCAATTTTCTGTCAGTTCTGGTTGTTATTTTCTTTCTAAATTGTTGTTGTCCTTATTTTGGTTGTGTGACAAGGCATAGTGTGTCTATGTACACCTCCATCTTGGCCAGAAGTCTCCAAAATGTCTATATATTTAATAATTTTCACCATTTATCCTAGCAAAACTCCAAAATTCCAAGTCACCCAAAACTTTGGAAAATAATGTTTAGGCATATGTATAATTATTACTGAAAAGCTTTATAAAAATCCTTCATTTTAGCTGCATCTATTTATTGGTTCTTAATGACTTTATGACATTTTATTTTTAAAAATATTTTGTTAATTTTTAGGGAGAGAGGAAGGGAGGAAAAAAGAGAGGGAGGAAAACATTTATGTGCAACAGATACATTGATGGGTTGCCTTTTGCACATCCCCAACTGGGGACCTGGCCTGCAACTAGGCATGTGCCCTGACTGGGAATCGAACCAGCGACCCTTCAGTTCAGGTTCACAGGTCAGCACTCAATCCACTGTGTGATACCAGCCAGGGCACAACTTTATAAAATTTTAAAGTTCATAAAGTTGTGCCTCCTTAATCCACGTCCATGGGTTGTACATATAAGTTCTTTGAATCCTCTGTTTCCCATACCATTTCTTATCTCTCACTGTCTACCTTATGCCTACTAACCATGCTTCTTTTTCCCTGTACCTTTTCCCCCCATTCCTCCCTTCCCCCTCCCCACTGAAAACCCTCTCTGTGATGTCAAGTTCTCTGATTCTGTTCCTGTTCTAGTTGTTTGCTTACTTTTTGTTTCCATTGTTTTTCTTTTCTTTTAGGTTCATTTGTTGATAATTGTGAGTTTGTTGTCATTTTACTGTTCATATTATTGATCTTCTTTTTCTTAGATAAGTCCCTTTAACATTTCATATAATAATGGCTTGGTGATGATAACGCCTTTAACTTGACCTTATCTGGGAAGTACATTATCTGCCCTTTATTCTAAATGATAGCTTTGCTGGACAGAGTCATCTGGGATGTAGGTCCTTGTCTTTTATGACTTCAAATACTTCTTTCCAGCCCCTTCTTGCCTGTAAGTTTTCTTTTGAGAAATCAGCTGATAGTCTAATGAGAACTCCTCTGTAGGTAACTCTTTCCTTTTCTCTAGCAGCTTTTAAAATTCTCTCCTTGTCTTTAATCTTGGGTAACTTAATGATGATGTGCCTTGGTGTGTTACCCTTTGGGTCCAACTTCTTTGGGACTCTCTGGACTTCCTGGAAGTCTATTTCCTTCACCAGATTGGGGAAGTTTTCCTTCATTATTTGTTCAAATAAGTTTTCAATTTCTGGCTGTTGTTCTTCTCCTTCTGGCACCCCTATGATTCAGATATTGGAATGTTTCAGGTTGTCCCAGAGGTTTGTAAGACTCTCTTCACTTTTTTGAATTCTTGTTTTTTCATTCTGTTTTGGATGGATGTTTTTTTTTTTTTTCTTTTGCTACAAATCATTGCTTTGAGTCCTGGTTTCCTTCCTATCACTGTTGGTTCCCTGAACATTGTTTTATTTCATTTCATCCTTCATTTGTTTTTTCATTTTTCTATGAAGCTCAATCAGATCTTTGAGCATTTTGATTGTCAGCATTTAAATTCTCCATCAGACAGGTTGGCGATCTCCTCCTTGCTTAGCTCTCTCTCTGAGGCTCGACTCTGTTCTTTCATTTGGGCCCTATTTCTTTGTCTTGTCGCAGCTGATAGGCTGTAATGGAGTCAGGCTTTAGGCATTCACCTGGGCAGGGCAACCCTCCTTGCTCCACTGCAGCGCTGCTTGTGGGACAGGGGCCAGAGAGGGAACAACAGTGATGCTACCCTGCTCATCCCTAGCCCACTATTCAATGAATTCTCATGTGAGCCTGGGAGTTTCTCCCACTGCAGCAACTGCCATAGTCCACAGATCTTCACAAGTTTTAAATAGCACAATGCCCCTATGACAAAGACAGAGGATTTCATGTGGGAACAAAACAGCAAAGAGCAAGCCAAGTCCTTAAAATATAAGAAAGCAAATAGAGAACAACTGTAGCCAAACACTCACTTCAGACAAACTAGCTCTCAGAGCTCCCAAACAGAACAGATGGAAGCTTTCAAACAGAACAAATACCCCAAACCCATGAATTCATGAACCAGAACACTAAAAGCACGCTCTGAATCCCATCTGGGGGAACTGGGATTTTTTTTTAGTCACTGAGCTGTGCCTACTCCCATGTGGTGCTTATTGATTCCTGTGGAACCCCAGATGGTTCAGAAACACAAATGGTGGGACTGAGGGCTCCTGGTTGTGCACACAAGGGGCTTTCTCCAGTTTGGGCTCATCAACCCACCAGTAACCTATTTCCTTTCACCAGCAGAGCATTTAAATGTGGCCAATGCCTTGAGAAGAAGAGCATGGAGAGTCCCTGAGATAAAGAATTCTTGGCAGCTTCTCGGAAACTCCTGCAATCCCCTGCCTTGGGGCTAGCCTGTTGCAAGCAGCTGGGACCCCAGCCTGGGCCATCCTGGCCTTACCAGGTCCCATATAGTCCCATCTGTGTCGTCAAAAACTATAACCAAATGCAGGTCCAGCTGCCTGCCACTTTGAAAGCCAATACTCAAGAGTGAGGTGTTGATGTTAAGGACAGTGGTTTTATTTAGGTGCCAGCCACCTAGAAGATAAAGGACTCTCTCATCTCAGTATCCCAGGCTTCCTGGCAAGTTTATATAGGAAAACCATGGGAAGAGGGAAACTAAGGAATTTCTGGAGACATGCAGTTTCATAGCTCTGCTCTTGGGTGTTTTAATGTTATCTCCTGCATGTGTCACCATGTAGTTTCATCACTCCATCCGTAGGTTCACTGCTGACATCTGGGAACAGGACATGCAGGCAGTGTTTCTGCTGTTCTGATGTGAGTTGCTAACACTTGCCCAATTTCTTGTGGTCAGGGTCACTCCTTGGTTAAGCAGGAGACGCAACTGTTGATGTCTGTAAAATACTTGTAAGGAAACTTCTAATGCATGAGTCTTCTATGAGTTTGTTAGTACAGCCTACTCTATAATCACCACCTGATTAGTATATTATGTCTACTTCAGTCACTGTTACACACAGACTGCTGAAGAGCAGGTCAACAGGGAGAAGCAGTGGGCCTCCCCACCCCGCCCCCACAAGGGCCAGCATAGGCTCTGGAGAAATGTGGTCAAGGTGCTTTCAGAACTGGGACCAGGAGATGCCTGGGGAAGTTCAGCAGCTCAGCCCCTGCCCAGGCCACTCTCCAAAGCCTGCCCAGGGTTTCCATGTGTACATCCTATCAGCCAAGGACCTGGAGCTTTCTGTTTGACTTGTGGAGAGACTCAGCAGGTTCACTTTGAGCCCCAGAAGCAGAGATGTCCAAATGGGAGAAGGGAGTCAGGGAGGATTGCTCCCAGACACACCAGGAAGGGCTGTAGAGACTGCTGTGAAGCCAGAAGCAAAGCCTGGCCTCAGACCCCCCCACCTGGTGGACTGCACCCAGGGAAGACGTCCTGTTGTGTGTTCCAGGGCTGTGGTTTCTCCAAAAGGCTCTGTAATGTGTTCTGACTTTGGAATGCTCATGAAAAGTAGGCTGGTGGGTAATGTTTTCTCCTCTCCCAGGTCTAGCACAACTTGAGGGACCAATCCAAGTTCCAGCTCCAGTTCTTGGACATCCTGAGGAGCCAACTGCAGATGCAGAATCAAAGGCACCTACAGATCCTGGAAACTGTCTGCTTCTAGCATCTGCTCCAGAGCTCCAGGCTACGTCAATGCCAGTCACACCTGCAGCTCTGGGTGAGGGCTGCATCTGAAGATCCTGGAAGAGACCTGTGGCCCATGCAGGACTGAGTACCTCGATGAAGCACCACCACCTACATGTGCATTGGCTCCTGCAGGAGACCTGCAGCCCACGCATGACACAGCCATCTAGGGGGCTACAAGCTTTGTAAGCTTGAGACCAGGTACCAATGTAGGACAGATCAGTGACCACATGACTGAGTGTGTAAACTGGTCATTATCACAAAACATAAACTTCAGAACCACATGGCCCTCCCTGGAAAAAACTTTGGCCAGCAAGAGAGCATGTGCGTTTTTTCCCAGCCAAGGACATGGACCCCTATCCTGGCAAATGGGAACCCATCCCTGATGCACCAGGTCCCATCAGGGTGAAGGGGCCACACTCTAGTTGACATAGAAGCTGGGGGTCTTCGGGGAATTTCTGCCTCACACAGAATCACTGAAGGAAGGGAAGGGAGGCTGGCCATCCAAGTTCACATTGAGTAAAAACATTTACCAACTGAGGCCCAGGGGTAGCCCTAAAAGCTGCACTACAAATCTTCCCCCCGCAGAGGAAACCTGCAGGAAAAGGCATCAGAGGGCCACAGGCCAGGATCCCACGAGGACTCCAACCTCAGTAGAGAGTGAGCACGGAGCCTCTAGAACAGCCGAGGATGGAAAGTCCTGTCCTGTCTCAGTCCACTGGCAAGTGACATTCTGCAGCCTGGTCTTTTCCACCTGTGTGATTTAGTCTCCACATGTTTTTCCCACTGAAAGCTGATGTAATTCCTGAGATCAAACTAGAAAACTACATGCTCCTAATATTTGGTCAAAAGATGCCTCAGCACAGGAAGCAGAAAGAATTCCCTCTACCTCTGAGGGTGGAAAGGCAGCCACTGTCCTAGGCAGGGCAACCAACAAGCACTATTTTTAGACACCCAATTTCAGGGGCTGTTGCTCTGCCTGTGTGAGTCCCTTCAACTTCCAACCCCAAGAGTCTGAGGTACTGTCTGTGCCTGGTCCAGCTTCATGACCCTGGAACAAACCTGTCCTCTGGGGAAGAGAGGCTTGGGTGTGGCCTCAGGAGCCATGGAGGGACCTGGTCCTTCTCCAAGACACAATGAGCTGATGATGCTGCAAGATTTCTAAGTTCAAGAGGAATGTTGGGTCTGCACCTCATTGAAACTAGCATAAAAAGTGAAGGAACAAAACTACAACTCTATGCTGAAAGAGGAAAAGAACTTTAATATAATAATATTCAAGTGTAGCATTTGTTATTTATAACAAATAAATATTGTTTGACTAAGTCTGTAAAGAGACCTTGGGAAACGGGTGTCAGAGAGATGGAGTGGGGCCCCCCTCCCTTCCTCTGGCCTTCAAGCCTCAGTGTCCTTCTTGGCCTCAGCACAGGAGGAGCTGGCCCAGGGCACTGAGGGCCCGGCCATGTCCTCTCTGCCAATCTGGACACCCTCACACCTGACCTTGATGGTGCTGGTCCTTGTGGCCTTGAGCGTGCTGCTGGGTAACTGAGACCAGGCTCCCACTAGCAGCACAGGATGTGACTGCAGCAGGGTGGCACCTGTGATCTCCCAAGAGCCACACCTTAGGTGTCCCTCCCCGTGTTAGGGGCCCCAGTGGTCACCCTGCAACAAAACCTGCGGCTGGCCCTGGAGCCATTAGCAGAGTCTTTCTGTACTGGCTGCGGGCAGCATCCCCCACCACTCCCAGTCCCTCTTGCTTCTCTGAGCAGCTCCACACCCCAGATCCAGACCCCAGTGTGCTCCTCAGACCCTAGTGTGTAATTTCCTGCGGCATCTGGAGCAGCAGAGTCTTTGTCATTACTTTGTGTTCCTGAGGCCAGAGGGAAGGAGGGGCTGTAGACATGGCCTGGGGGCCGGGCATTGTAGGGGCTTTGTGGTCTGTGTGGAGTGGGGCAAAGGACCAGTTCCAGAGCTCTGCTGTCATGGGAACCCTCCTTCCCTCTGATTTCATGCAGGTCCTACATGAGCTCAGCACCAACAACCCCTCCTCCAGGAAGTTATCCTTGATGCCCCCTTCTCTGTTATAAATTCTCCCAGTAAACATCAGGTGCAGAGCATTGTGCCTGGGATTGGGGTGTCTCTGATCTCCACTTCCCTCCCCTCCTGTTTTACACTGACAGGGCTAGTAGCTCACCTTATTCTTTTCCTGGTTGTTGATCTCATTCCCATGAAAGGCAGGTAGCCAGGCCCACCAGAAAGAGCCCCGTGCTATGACTAGCCCCTAACACTCACCCCTCCTCCACGACGCTGCAACCAGGTCCCAGGTTGGGGCGGCAGATGCAGAAGAGAGGACCTTACCCAGGCCAGCCTCTGGGCTCCAGGGGAAGAAAACAGGAGCAGGACCCAGGGATTTTGTAGCCCGGCCTCTGTGATGCCAGCAGTGGGTCCTCAAGCAATGTCCACATTACAGAGATGACAACAGAGGCTGATAAATGTCAAATGGCTGCTCAAGGACATGCAGGTCAGAACTGAGAACTGTCCAAAGCTAGGGTTGTGTGACCTTTCTTCTCAGCTACTGAGGATTGGTCTGCTCCTGACATGGAGGTGAGACAAACTGAGCCTCTCTTAAAGGGATGAGAATATTCTTCAGTTATGTTTTTTAAGCCTCTCTTAGATAAATTTAAAGTTTCTCTTCAGGCACTCCCCAAAGTGCTCCACTCTGCTCCTGTGTCGGTGCACATCCGCCAGTGAAAGCAAAGAGTTCCTGAAAGCAGAGCTCCGCTCAGAGCCAGCCAGGTCGGTGGCTGCTGTTCCAGGCTGGACCTGGACAGCAGAGAGATCTATCTGCGCCTGCGCAGAGAGCAGCCCACTGCAAGCCAGACTCCGGCAGCAGCTGGGGGTCCCAGTTCTTCATTAGCATGTGTTCCCTTGATGAGTCAGCCTCCCTTCCTTTCTCCTTCTTTCCACCTTGTTTTCAGAAAACCTCTTCTGAATTTTTTTCCTTTTTAAATTTCTATCTTGAGGAGAGGGACAGCAAGAACCCCTTTGCCAGTGACAGGGAGAGGGTCTGAGGAACCTTGTCCCTCTGCAGTTTAGAGATGTTGTACAAAAAAACCACGGTGTATGAAAACCATTGACTTTAGAAAACACACGTATTTTCTCTTCCTTTTACATGAAAGGGCATTTTGAGACCCTTCTTATGGAGATCCCAGATTAGCAAAGGGACAAATGCCTGGACATTCCAGAGTGGAGAAATCTGATCACCAGGCAGGAATCTGAGTAGATGATGCAGGAAGGGGGAAAAAAACCTATGGGGCTAATAAAAAGCTGGCAGGTGACTCAAATACCGTGCGTCAACTGCAAATCAGGGACCATGGTGTTTGTATTGGACAACCTGCTGTCAAATTGATAAAAATTGAAATGAATGAGAAATCCCTGTAGGACTAGAGGATCAGAAGCAGCCACCATGAGACTGCTGTTGGCAACAGCATTCATGCAACCTCTTCGATTTGGAATTGGCTGTAGCTATTAAAATTTACACACACAAGTCCTCCCACCAGCAGTCCCAGGCCTGGGCGGCAGTGTCCAGCATGGGGTCCGTATATATTGAGTCACCCAAATTCCCATACTGACTTTGTAACTTCTGGAATTCCACAATGTGCCTGTGTTTGGATTGATGGTCTTTAAAGGAGAAGTTGAGGTTGGGTTCTTTGGCTGGGTCCTAACCCAGCAGACCAGCATCCTTAGAAGGAGGGAGGATGCACAGGAGCACAGAGAGGCATCCATGTGACACAGAATATGGCCACCTGCAGCTGAGGAGGGACTTTTTTGGAGGAGCGAGCCTTGAAGACACCCTCCTCTCAAACGTCTGCCCTCCAGAATGTGAGAAAATGAATGCCCGCTGTTCCAGCTGCGCAGAGACAGTCCACTGGGACACACTCAGGTGTTCCTGGTGGCCCTGCTGATGTGGCTGATGTGGCTGATGTGGACTGAGTACATTAAGGTCCACAGCACTGACAGGCTGCATTGCTGTGATGAGCAGCCTCCCTTATGAAGTGTTACGGGACATGTGAGGTCACAGCTCCTGACCTCATAGGTATGCGTGATACCTTCTGTGGGATGACAAGATACAGAGAAATGGATGAAATGGCTTAATGTACTCCCCTTCCTGTGTGCAAACCATCCTGTAAGGCTTGGAGAAGGTCTGGAGGGACAGGCGAGCTGACTGCTATGCACGATACCTGGGGCAGGCTCAAATGATAAAAATAGCACACTGCAAAGATGCTCACGGTCTACTGTGACATGAAAACAATTTAATTCTTTCTCTAACATTCCTACCAATATGTGAGAAGTGCCTTTCTTCCTCCTACTCATGAAACTAGCGTTGGGGGAGTCGAGGTCCAAATTTCTATGGTAGCAGGACTGTGGGGCACTCCAATGGGAAGGCCTGGGGGGCTCCAGGGGAGTCCCCAGATTTGAGCCTGGTTATCTTGGGGTCCTGGAGGTACAGAGCCCTGTCCCTTCACTTGCACCTCAGACCATCTCTGGCTGTAGTTGGTGGCCTGGTACACCTGGACCATCCCAGGAGTCAGAGTAATTGCAGGTGTCTAACTGCTCCTCCGTGGTGTCCCAGGAGAGCTCTGCAAAGACAGCCCCCAGCAGCCAAACAGGGAGGCACCAGGGCTTCACCAGGAGGTGGGAAGCACCCATGACAAACTTTGCTCTGCAGATCAGATCCAGAGGAGCATCTGCATAGACCTCCAGCCTGGAGGGGGGCCAAAATGACACCTTGGGGCTCAGGATTAACAAGTACATAGAGAACTTGATTCCCACACTCACCTTCACATCCGGCCAGCCATGACCTGGGTATAAAAATGACAAAACTGCCAGGCATCCAACACTAAGCCGCGTGGTCCTTTCCAGGATGGGTCCCTCATCCCAAGCTTTCCCTTATCACCCTCCAACACACACACACACACACATACATGCACACACCTGCACTCATGCAGGATGAGGGGTAGGGGCGTGGGGCTGCCTAGGGGAATCACAGTTGTGGCCTGACTGCATTGTCCTACTCTGGGCTGCCCTATGTCCGCTGAGGCACTGCAGGTGAGGGATCAGCCAATGTCTACAGCAGTAGCAACATCTCTCATTCTGAGCTTTCCTTAGCCCAGAGATTTGGAAAGTCAGGAAATGAGAAAACATGCTACTCTGTTGAATGTCTCTGGTCAAGTGAGCTGGACAGGGGGCTATCTCTAGACTGTGGGTGCCTAGTTACCAGTGTCACCAAGGAAGTGAGGTCACTTCTTCAAGGTCCCATTACCTAGGCCCTTTCCTCCAACCAGGCTCATCCAATGCAGCTCCTGGGCTGTTGACCGCTCGCCCGCCTCACTCATGTCGTCTCCCCACCTGTTCACCCACGCCCCACACAGCCTGCCCCTGGCTCCCCGGAAATGTGCCAGGTTCCCAGCTTGGAGGACAGAGCTGAGTTCGTGCTTCTCTTTTCTTACCAGTCCTGGAAAAGCCTCTGTGCCTCTCGGGCCTCCCCGGACTGCCAACCTGCACAATGTGGGTGACACACTTCCTGAGGACATCGACCATGGAGGACGCAGTGCCCATAATGCCAGTGGGCTGGAGTCCCAGAGGTCTGATGTGTGAATGTAGAGGTAGAAGAATGACAGGGGTGAGTGGCATGTGGCATGGAACGCCACTCAAAACCGGCCTGGGGGCCAGCTGTGTGATCTTGGGGAGTCACCACCCAGCCTGACCTCATTTTCAGATCTGTACCTTCGAGGGGTTAAAATTAGAGGAAATTCAGACATTGTCATCCACTGGCCTAAAACCTTCCAGTGTCCTCCTGTTAAACATAGAATCATGCCCTGTGCTCAGGTCAGTCCCTGTGGGGCCAGCCTCCACAGTGGCCCCTAGTGATCCTGCCTGGAGGACACTTGTGTATCCACCGAGTGTCAGTAACTGGCTTCTGAAAAACAGAATGCAGCCCAGGCGAGGGAATGTCAGGCCCAGCTGAATGGGAAAAACGGTCACTTCTGCCACACTCTTCTTCTTGCGTTTCCTCCCTTCCTTTCTACCTCTGCTTCAGTTTCTTTCCCTCTCTCTCTCTGTCTCTGCCTGTCTATCCCTTCCTCAGCCATAGTTCCTGAACTGGGAGAGCAAGTGCAATGTTTCGAGCTGCCCCATCCAGAGGCCCCCAGGAGAGAACTGGGAGAGTGCCAAGGTCAACAGCAGGAACTCAGGTTTCTCAGTTCAGACTGTATCCTGACAAAACCCAGGCAAGTGAGCTGGGAGCAAGTCTGCCCCAGGTGAGCCTCAGCTGAGACACAGCCCCTACCTCATAGACACCGAGGGGCAGAGGCAATCAGCTGAATTGGGCCCAAACGCCTGGTCCGCAAACTCTGGGGTGCTAACATTTGTACTTTACAGGTGCAAGGTTTGGGAGCAAGATTGTTTATGCCTTAGTTTCTCCATCTGACAATTGGCAATAATGATAAACATACCCTCTCTGAGGTTATTCTGGAGAGTGTTAAAGAACTAATGTTTGAAAAATGGTTAGAACACTTGGGTATCACAACTACTGTGTCTATATGTTATAAGTAAGTTTTTTAAATGCCTCTTCCTCCTGATGTGGGGACTGGTGCCTGGTGGCACATAGGGAGCTCCACAACAGGATAAATGGTGAATGACTGGCGCTGTGGAAAGCCTTGCAAACATCTCCTCCTGCCCTGGCCTCGACTGCCCATATGAGGAGCTGGGTCGGTCTATCCATCTGTGTAGCCCTTTCTATGGTTTAGGACCAGAACTTCTCAGGATCCTGGGGACCTCTAGAGAGAGATGGGACTTCCTGGGTTGGAGTGGAAGCTGTCAGGGTCAGCTGAGCCTCCTCCAGGGAAGGCAGGAACCCTGAACTGACAACAGAACCAGCCCCAGCCCAGGGTCTGGGAGCCAGGAAGAGGCGCAGACAAAGCCCAGGAGGCTCTGACAGAACTGGAAGAGGCCAGGAGTAACTGCTGGGTCCCTTTTCACCAGATGCTCCTGCTGCGTGGAAGGCCCTGGGCAGAGATATTTGAATGACTTCTTTTCAATCTAGAAGTGCACCTTTTATTTGTTCAAAATTATACATATACCTAACATTTAACTAGTGAATCTCTTTGCTGAGTGTGGGCTGCAGGGCTATCTGTGGGGCCAAATGAGGACCTCATTTCCCAGGCGCAGCTGCACACTGGGAATCTGCTGGCCCCCAGGGGGAAAAGCTCCAAGTCCTCAGCCTCCAAAGGAGGCTCAAACAGGGCATAGTGGGGAGGCAACTGAGAGCCCCTTCACCCTCCCCAGCGTAAAGCTGCCTGCTGCCAGAATATTATTCAGCCTTGAAAAGGGAGGAAATTCTGACACAGGCTACAAGTTCATGAACCTTCAGGATGCTATGCCCAGGGAAATGAACCAGTCATAAAGGGATATAGGATAATCCCACTTGTGTGATGTCCCTAGTGAAGTCATATTCACAGAGATGGAAGTGCAGGAGGTTTCCAGAGGGTGGGAGGAGAGGGCACACGGCGTTCCGGTTTGCAAGATGAGAAGAGTTCTGGAGAGGGTGGTGGTGACAGCTGCACAGCAATGTGAATGTAACTAAAACCACTGAGCTGCTCACTTACAAATGATTAAGATACTAAAGTTTGTTCTGTGTACTTCATCAATTTGTTTTTCTGCAAAAAGCTTTATTGTTTCCACTTGGTCCAATGCATGCGACAGGGGCTCCAGGGTGGTTAAAATGGTTTCAGGGGGAGGCTCAGGCAGAAGCCAGGCACCACGGGGACACACAGGGGCCCCTCGAAGGCTCTGGGCTCCAAGAACGAGCCTTTCAGAGAGACACTGGCCTGGCCCGGCCTGGGGCCACCAGTCTGCGGGGGTGGCAGGTGCAGTGCCTCTTCCTGGTGGGCTTCACCCCCTCACCCAGGGAGTCACAGAGCCGAAGGTCTATGCAGGCAGAGCCTGGGGCCTGCAGGCCCACGGGCCTGGGCCAGGTTCTCCCCAAGGCCAGGGAAGCTTCCCTGGTGTCCTGAGTGTGACCCACTCACCTTGGGGAGGCTTCAGCATATCCTGGAAGAGAACGCAGCCATTGCACTGGTATTGCAGCTTGAACAGATGCTTAGCACCCTTGGCATCTCCTTGACCAACTGGAAGAAGTGGCCCACGCCCGGCAGAGCCACGCCAGAGAGATATAGGGGCAGGAGGCCCGCAGATGCAAGGTGACCAGGTGGTTGACAGCAGCCCCCACCTGGGTGGAGTAATTCTGACAAATTTGGAAGCTCGTGGTTGCTCAGCAATGAAAAGTTAAGGCAAAAAACAGCACCGGCTGGTCTGGGGGCCAAGGGTGGCTGAGGCGGCTCTGAGGATGGCAACTGGAAAAGAGGACGGAGGGCAGCTGGAAAGAAGGGGTGTCCCTAGGTCTATTCCGCCCAAACCCTGTTGAAGCAAGAGACAAATCCCGGAACCACCAAGGGCACTGTCTCATCAATTTTTTAAATTAAAAAGAAACTGCCTGGTGCTGCTCAGAAGTGGCAGTCACTGTCTGGAAGGACATGACTGATGTCCCCTGCCAGGGACAGGGCAGAGGACATTTATAAAGGCCCTGGTCAGGCACAAGTCCCTTGGGTATAAATGTTGGGACCAGAAGACAGACCTGCTGCAGTAGTCCAGTCCACAGAATCACAGACATGGCCCTGGATTGCAGAAGAAAGCACTGCTCCTTAGTAATTGGATGGAATGTGACCCCGGAGGCTCAGCAGAAGGCCTCTGGGGGAATAGGCTGGAAAGTTCCTCGCCTGTCCTGGGATCCTGCTCCACTTGCTGGTGATTGTGGGAAGGGGTTTAGTTAGGTGATAGTTGAGCTGGATGGAGACTGACCCAGTCCAATCATCCACACGACAAACCAGCAGCCACTTCTCAAGAGCTTCAAAGTCCCCAGGCACCTTGTGTCCACACCCTCATTACACACACAGTTACTCAATCCCCAGTGATGGCTCCCACCCATATATCCTAACCCCCACCCCTGCTCTCCAGATCCCATGCACAGAGGCTTTTTCCTTGGTTGGCCTTATGTGAAAATGAGTGATGATGCCCTTAGAAAACAGATGGCTCTTTCAATGGCTTATCCACATGAGAAGCAATTGAGAAGGAACTTTATCAGGTCCTGGGACTTTACAGAAAGATGTGGAAAGACCATGAGTGACACCTGTGTCTATGTAGTCAAAGCAGCCCTAACCCTAACACCAACCCAACCTTTAAAGCTAATACTAACTCTGTGCCAACCCTACTTCCAACCCTACACACGTCCCTACAAAACCTAATATTGACCCATTACTCTCACCCTTACCCCTAAACCCTCTTCCTAGTCCTGACACAATAACCCTTAACCCTGTCCCTAGTCCTAACCCTAACCCTACCCCAGCCACTACTTCTAACCCTACAAAACCCCTGCCCAACCCCTAATGTTGACCCATTACCTTCACCCTTACCCCAACCCTATTCCCTAACTCCAACATCCTAACCCTTAACCCTGTCCCTAGCCCTATTAACTCCTTACACTTACTATCACCCTACCACTAATCTTAACCTCTTATCTTTGGCACCACTCTAACCCCCAAATTCTCACAAAACTAACCCTAACCTTCAGTTTAATCCTAAACCTAACCCTTATCATAACCTTAAATCTAATTCTAAGCCTAAAGTTAACCTAATGCTAAACCTATCCTAACATTAATCCTTAATCCTAAAGCAACCCTAACACCCTGACACCCCTAACCCTTTAACCCTGACCCTGATCTTTGGCTCACGGTGGTTGTGCTGGGTGGGGAGCTGGAAGGTGCAGAATGGTGGAGTGGTTGGTAACCTAGCTCAGCAGGTGTTCAGAGTGGCTCTTGCACAGGGAGTGTGCAAGACACGATTGAACAGCTTGCAATAGCTGTGAAAAGCAGAAGCCTGGCCATGAGCATGGGAGTTGTTCAGTGCCACAGAGGGTGTGCTGGAGTGCAAGTTGGATGGAGAGAGATGCACACGCATGGGTTGGTTGTTGAACTATGTGTGGTGAGTGGGTAGGAGGTGATGGTGACTGGCAAACAATGGGTGTGTGAAGTGTGAGGCTGAACAGAGAACAAGGCAGTGGCTTTTGAGTTACACAGTGAGTGTGCAGTGATTAAATGGCAGAGTGGGTGTGCAGTAAGTTTGTATGGAATGAGTGTGCAAAGGGCGATCACTAATCCAGTGAGTGTGAATAGTTCAGCCAGTGTGCCAAATCAGTGGTTGAAAAACACTCAGGGAAGTGTGCAGAGGGACTGTCATATGGCAGTGCAGGAGCAGGTGCGGTGCAGGTGAGTACACCGAGGGACTTTACTGGATCGCGCACGGCAACTGTGCAAGGAGAAAGTGCTGCATGTCCGTGCTAATGGGGGGTGCTGGAGGAGCAGTGACTGCTGAATCCCAGGGAACAAGCACAGAATGATCACATTGGTCAAGTTTATGTGCCCACGTGGCAAGGCCGCAGTGCCACTTGGTCAGATGCCAGTGTGGTTATTGCTGTTGAGAGTTTTTAGATAAGATTCACATTTGACTCAGCAGACTGAGCAAATAAAGCAGATGACCTGCCACAACCCTGCAGGTGGCCCTTGTCCAATCAGCTGAGGCCTTAAAAGCAAGGACCAAGGTTTACAAAGCAATTCTGCTTCCACACCGCAACACAGAACCCTTGCCTAGGTTCAGCCGTTGGACTCATGACACCTTCAACTCTGGTCTTGCACTCCAGCCTTCCCTGGACTCACACTCACTGGCCCCATCTCTCTCCATACATCTGGCTGGTTGCAGAACACTCATCCTGTGACCGAGTGGCACACAGGTGTGCAAGGAGCAGAACTGGGATGGTGCAGATAGGCGGGCAGAGCTTCAAATGTAAACAGTGCACAATGCTTTGTCTGCTTGGCACACAGAGGTGTGCAAGGACTGGGAGCTGGGTGGGAAGAATGGGTGTGCAGAGTGGTTGTTGAACTGGTTTGCAAAGTGACTCTGGATGGCAGATAGTTGCGTGACAAGTAGGTGGATGGGGCAGGACAAGAGTGTAAGAGGCCTGTCTCCAGCCGGCCTGCAGGTGGACCCTAACCAGGTCCCTCTCACTGCTGGTTGGGAGCAGAAGGGTGGCCCTGGAGTCCTGGAGGGAGACAACACACAAGTGCTGTGACCTGCCCCTTACTGTCCACAGGGCCCAGGTGTCTCCTGCTGCAGTGCCTGTCGCCTGGAGGCCTGGCCCAGAGCACTGACCAATGAAATCTCTGGTTCAGGACCTTGCCAGGGGAGCCAGACACCAGCAGAGGAAAGGAAGTCGATAAACAGTGGTTCAAATGTGGGAGACGGCCCTGCAGCATGGGGGTGCCCGGGGCCCAGTGTCTCCCCCCCACCCCAAGGGGCTTGCTCCAGAGGGAGAGGTGTGGACCTGGGGGTGAGGTGCTACTGTGGAGGGGGCCTGAGCTCTTGTGGGTGGGAGGCCTGTTGGCCTGGGGCTGGCATTTGCTGAGGGAAGGCTGAGACAGGAAGAAAATCAAGCCCCACACCACTTACACTCCTGAGTCCCCAGCATACTCCCTCCCAGCTTTGCCACAGGTCCAATTCACCAGCAACTTTCCACCCATCCTTTCACCAGATCTGAGTCCCCAGTCCTGCTGGGCCCTCTGGACAAGCACAGAGGTCCTGCAATAACAGGACAGTGCCAGACCCTTAAGAGCAGGAACTGCGTCTGGGAAACCAAGGCAACAAGACTCAGCAGGGAGACAGCCATGTCCCAAGCCACATGGGGTACAGCAGCTTTATTTCTGGAAGGGACCCCAGAGCAGGGCAACAGCTTTCCATGGCAGTGCCTGCAGGGTCCTGTCACCTCACGGCGCACACTAGAGAGACTCCGTGTTGGCCATGACTTCCTCTAGCTGCTGTAGGAGATCCTCTGGCTGCGGAGAGAGCATGCTGGTGTCCACTCTCTGGAAATCAGGGTTGACTACCACAGACGCCAGCACCTCAGCAATCCGGCTGATGTCAAAAATGGTCTGCTGGGGGCCCAGCCCGGAGCCCTCACCATATTCCACTTCACCAGGGCCTATCTCCTTTGCTAGGAGGAGCCTCCTTTCAGCAATGACCTTGAGGAAGTGGTAAAATTCTTCGAAATTGATCCCAGAGCAGGACCTCATGATGACCTAGACCAGAGAGGAGTGACCAGTGAGCTACCGCTCACCTGCAATCAGCAAGTTTCTGCTGACTGTGGACAGAGTCCCAGCTGCAAAGGACCCCAAGCCATGGACCTGTCTTTGAGGATGGAGACAGATACCTGGGGGCCAGTCAGTGATTCCTGGCAGCCCCTGTGACCTGCCTCAGCCCTAGACTGACCCTCTTACAGGCAGGCCAGGCAGCCACCCCTCCCCACAACTGCAGCCCTATCCCAGGTGAGCTCCCCACCACTGCTGTGGGTGGCCCTGACCTGTCCCCACTGCCTTCTAGGCCAGACACCACACCTGGCAGTGGTGGTGCCAGTCAGGCATGGTGTCCCTCCACTCGCCGACCTCCTGTTGCACAGCACGGAGCTCCTGCTGCAGGAAATGCCACATGTTGGCCAGGTTACAGCCATTGACCCAGTTATGGTTGATGGAGATAGTGTCCTCCTGGAAGAGGTAGGTTGCAGGTTGTCTTTTCCCCACCCTGAGGTCCTCTCATCCCTACTCAGCTGGGAATGCCTGCTCCCACCTGTCTCCCAGCGGGTGCAAGCGGGGAAGAGGAAACTGGGCCTCGGATCATCTGAGTCCACAGCTAACCCAGAGCAGGGCTCCACAGGGGCCCTGGACAACCCTGTGTGAGGACTAGGAAGGTAATGTGGGAAGGAGGGAATGGGGGCTGGAAATCCTTAGCATGCTGTATGGAGTTGACATGCCAACACACGGGACGAGCCTCACCATGGCCTGCCTTGTCACACACCCAGGGTCTCCCAAAGGGACAACCTGCTCACTGTGGAGTTGGGAGGGGTAGACACAGCCCTCTCTCTTCAGGAGAAAGGTGCCAAGGGCATGCTGACAGGCAGCGCTGGGAGGGAGTCTGGACCAGCATGCTGAGCCACATGGTGTGTCTCCCTGCTTGCCTGGGCCAGCTCTTGGGCATGTGGGGCAGGGTGAGCCCACCCTACCATATTGTGGACTTGGTGGTGCCACCCACTGGGCACGAACACCATCTCGCCTGCCTCCTGCATGACCTCCAGTGGGGGGCTGCAGTGGTTGATCCCCAGGTGTGGGCGGCTCTCTAGGAATGCAGGGGCAGTCACGTCGTAGGGCAAGCCACCACGGCAGTCCCGTAGGGCTTCTTCTTGCCCTGGTGGGAAGAGGAACCACTTTTTCCTCCCGCAGATATTGACAGACCAGCTGAAGGAGCGGAAAATGTCAGCATGGAATGGTGACCTGCAAAGAGTCCCCTGTTGGTGCCTTGTGGCCAGGCTGTGGGCTGTGGTTTTTCCAAATAGACTGGCCACAATTTGGGGCCTGAGATCCCCAGCTCTTATGCTTGTCTGTGAGCCACAGGGGTGAGCCAGACCTCCCCACCCCAGCACACTCAGCAGGAGGGGCACAGGCTCTGGGCAGAGCCACAAAGGAAAGAGCAGAAGTGGGTTTGGAAATGCCAGGCCTCACAGCTGCCTCGACAGCCTGGCCAACAGAACTCTCACAGAGGCTGTAAGGGAGCCGACATGGTTCAGCACAGCAACCAGGGACAAGGTGCAAGGCAGTGGGTGGGAGCAGAGAGACAGTTACCAGGTGCCAGTGGGCCCCATGTAGATGAAACGGTAGTCGTCCACATCCAGGGTGTCCCAGTACTCGTTGAGCCAGTCAGAGGAGAAGTACACAGGCAGGGTGAATATGCCCTCTGCAGAGGAGTCCCTTCAGAGAGCAAGCGGCATGAGGATGCTGTCCCCTCCACACACCCAGGCCCAACATGGTCCCTGATGTGAGGGACCCTGGGCTGCCAGGCTGAGTGGGGCCACTTCCGATGACCCAGCCCTAAGTCTGACCACTGATGACTATAGCTCCCAGTGACCCCAGCTGAGCTTACCCAAATAACTCAGGTGAGATGGTTGTGGGTACTGTGACAGCACCCAGATGACCCAGGCAGGTAGCAACCCAGATGCCCTGGGCCCCCCAGCACCAGTCCCACAGTTTCAGACTCTGGCTGAGTTGGGGTCTAATGAGTCACCTGAATCAGACTGGCTTTCTGAAATTGTGGGCCTCTTCAGTGTTTTCACTCACATTAGTGACCTGGGCTCTGCTGCGCAGACGCGAGGTCATGGGCTCAGGCATAAGGAGTCATACACACCAAGGTCCTTTTCACCCTCAGCCTCTCCAGCCTCACTCCACAGTGAGTCCCACAAGCCAACCTTAGCACAGGAGCACATTAAACCTATCCAAAGGAGAACGGCAGGCTGGAGTAAGCTTCTGGGTTTGCTGACACGCCATGCTCATTCAGTCAGAGGCCACAGGGAGAGCCCAGTGGCAGCAAACCACTCGGAGCTGCCCAAACACCAGGCCTTTGTGCATGCAGACACCTGCCTGCTTACCAGACCGTCTGCCGGGGCCAAGCCTGCTCTACTCTGTTCATTTAGGGTTGCCAAGGAAAACACAGGACACTCAGTCAAAGCCAAATTTCAAATAAACAGTAAGAAGTTTTTATCATAAGTATGCCCCATGCAGTACTTGGAATATACTTACACCCGAAAAACCACTTATTGCTTCTCTGTAGCTCAACTCCACAGTGCATAAGTGTTGGGACCTACAAGTCCAACACGAGGTCTGAGGACCAGGACCAGTGTCTGGTCACACTTTAACCACTGTCTGCACAGAAAGCTCCACGCCAAGCTTGAAGAGTAGTGGCAGGAGAAATGAGGACATGCTGCGGGTGCCGCAGGTAGGGGCTGGTGCTGGTGGGTCTCTCGTACTCTAGTACTGGTCTTAGGGTCACCGGAGCCTTAGTTCTAGTCTCACTACACCTTTCAAGCCTTGTTTTCCACAGCAGCAAAACAAAACTTCAATTTGTGCACTCATTCATCCTACGTTAATTGAGCAAGTAGCTGCCAGCTGGGGGAAGTCTGACTACGATTGTTTCTGGTGAAGTGCATGCCCCTGGGTGGCGAACACCAGGGGACCACTTCAGGGAGTGGGCCCGGCACTGAGAGTGCGATGTTTTCAGAACAGCATTGTTTGAGCTCTCCAGATGGAAATGAGTAGGAGGGGGCAAAGAAATTCCTCTTTAAAGAATTGGTGTTCCTCTGCAGTGAGGGAGGCCTTAAGCAGGAAGGACACAGTCCTGCTGGAAAGCCTAGCAGTGGGGTGCAGGAATTGAGGCAGGTCGCATTCAGGAGACTAGCAGCACAACAGGATGGACCTGGAGAAGTGGGCTGAAAAGGGAGATTGGGCCCTGACTGGTGTGGCTCAGTGGGTTTGGCATTGGCCTGCAGACCGAAAGGTTGAGTGAGAGTTCAATTCCTGGTCAGGGCACAAGCCTGGGTGGCAGGTTCGGTCCCTGTCAGGATGTGTACAAAAAGCAACTAACTGATGTTTCTCTCCCTCTCTAAAATCAGTAAGCATGTCCTCAGGTGAACATAAAAAAGAAAAACAAAAAGGTAGGTTGTTCCAGGGGACACCTGAGAGGAGGAACAAGGGCTAGGTGCTGCCAATTAGATGGGCAAATGCGACAAAGATGTGATAACCAGAGCCCCCCTGCACCTCCACCAGTCCCACGTTCCCCACACAGCCTCTTGCGTGCATACCACGAGTCAGCCACACTGTTCTGCAGAGAGCTGTGTTTCTCATACAGATTTAAATTCCTAACTGGGAAAAAGACAGAATCCCCCGTGTGCAGCCAGGGCTCACTCAGGTCTGGAAAAATCAGTGCGGTGGCCAGTGAACCGTGCCTTTACCTGCACAGGTGCCAGTCTTTAAGGTAGAGACAGCCCCGTGGAGAGGAGTAGTGCCCCTGGATGAACTCTTTCCAGTAGCTGATGTAATCTCTGAGGGGCATGTGTTCTTTAGGGTTCGAGTTGTATTCCTGGACCCCGCAGTTTGCAACAGGTACAACTACATCTCCTGAAAGGGGAGGGTCAGATACAGGCTTTTCTGAGGCTTCCAGCTTGTCCATTTTCTCCAACCCTGTCCCCCCTCCTACACTGCTACACCGTCTCCACATCAATTCTTCTGGGAACCCACTCATGCCCTGCCTTCCCCCCAAACACTCAGTGGTGTCCTCTGCAGTATGATCTAAGGGAGCTTGGCCAGATGAGACTTAGAGGACCCTGTTCTAGTCCAGTGCTGGCGCTCGCCCTCAGTCCTTACCATAATTTTGAAGCAGATAATCGAAGTCAGGTTTCCCACTGGGTGTCACCCAGTGCCTCCTGCTTCCCCAGCCCTCGGTGAAGGCGCTGGAGAAAACACACGGCAAGTTGGGGAGCAGGTAACCCTTGAAGAAGTCCGCGTAGGAAAAGGAGTCTGGATTCTCAATAAAGTCCACACGGTCTGGGGTAGGGCAGACCCTGCTGGGGAGACGCCCTCGGAGGCGTCGGAAGTGACTCTCTGCGAACACCCGAGTTTCCCTGTCCATGTCGGGCCAGGCTCGGCGTCCACAGGGTGCAGGGCTGCAAGGGATAGAGGGGAGGCTCGGGACGGGACAAACGGGTGTGTCGTGGAATGGAGAAGCTTCCAGCAGGTCGGGAAGGGAGGAGGGGGCGTCTGCCGAGAGCGGAGGGACTGCCGAGGGGGAAGGCGCTTCGGAGGACGACGTGCCAGTGATGCCACCGGGCGAAAGGCAGTAGCCAGAACCCGGCCTCCGCACTTCCACAGTCTTGCATTTTAACATAGGAAATGAAAAGGAAGTATTTCCTAAAACTACTTCCGGCGCAGACGCAGTGGGCACTCGTGCCTCCCAGCCTCCGCCCTGGCTGGAACAAAAGGAGATACACACACTACTGCGTTATAGGCCAGAAGCTGCTGAGCGGAACCAAGAAGCCGCGGGCAGCGTTCCTGCAGGAACGCCTACCAAGGCGCGCCGAGCCTTGAGCGCATGCGCACAATTCGCTGCGGCCCTCACCGGGCCCGGGCTCAGGCGCAGGCGCAGGCGCAGGCGCTTGTAGGGGGGTCCTCGGAACAGTCTGCTCACATCTGAGATTGTCAGCGCCCACCCCGGGTCTCCTCGTCTTAGCACCTCAAGACCCAGGAATGCGTCGTTTCTAGTCTGCGTCTGGGCCTGTGCTGCTCCAAGGACCCCTTCTTTTTTCAGTGCCCAAGGGGCTGGGGTAGGTGATGTATTGTGGGCTGGGCTGAGAAAGGTGCAGAAGGACCAAAGGTGGGGTACTAGGGGGTGGTGAAGGACTAAGAGTGTGATGGGGGCCTCGGGGAATGATGGGACATGGAGGGTAATGGGAGAGCCTAGGGATTTTGTGGGAATCTGGAGGAGGTAATGGGGCCTATGGTGATGGTGAAACCTGGAGGGAATAATGGGGGACCTTCGGGGATAATGGGGACCTGGAGGGCATGTGGGGGCCTAGGGGGTGGTGGAGACCTGAAGGATAGTGGGGGGGTCATGGAGAGATAGTGAGGACCTGGAGATGTTGGGTGCCCTGGGAGATACTAGGCACCTGGGGGGCTGGTGGTGGAGGAATAGGAGGACCTGAAATGAGAGTGTGGGGATCCAGAGCCCTAAAAGGTACACCACAGGCCTAAAATGGCACATGAGTGGGGATGTGGTGGGGATGACATGTCTCAGTTTCAGCATATTGGAGAAGTCAAGGTTCTACTGTCACAAACCTATCCACACCAGCATGGGAAGAAAGAAATCAGACTTATTACTGTGTGAACTTGGCAGATGTGTGTGGAGTGTCAGCAAGAGGGGACATAGTCGTGCAGAACTTGACATTTCCCAGACAGTAAAGCAGAAGAAGAAACAATGGGGCCTCTCTCCTCTCATCTCCTGGAAGGAAAGATGGATGCGCCGTTCAGTCTGCATCTGGGGAGAGACTCCTGACTTCCTGGAGCTTTGTGTTTGCAGTTCAGTCAGGACAGTTTCCCTGGAAGGAGAACAGGGAGTACCAGAAGCAGAAAGGCAGGGAAGGGAGGAATCTGAGGCCCAGGTGGAGGGGATCTGAGGTGGGAGCAAAGAACACTGGCCAGACGGGACTGAGGGTGGGAGTTGTCTGTGGCAGGTGGAGCAGTGGGAGGTGGTGTGTGATTTGTGTCCCATGCACCTTCTTTGCCTGTGTGGTTAAGGTGTGGTATTCCTCACCGGGCCAGTGTAGGACAGGCAGTGCGAACACACAGCGAAGGCAAAATGCAGAAAAGAGTCACCAGTAATCCCATTCAGAGATGAGCATGTTTTCGTTTTTGAGGTAGAATGTGTTCATTTATTCATTCATTCGTGGTTCCTCCCCACCCCCCTGACCTCGCTCCCTGTACACTCACACGGCTGTGGAGAGTGCAGGTCGTGGAGGGCAGCGGGGGAAGTATGGGAAGCAAAGTATCATAAGTACATAAGGATTTGGGAAGTATGGGTCTAAGTTTTCCCTGTGGAGAAATGTGAAATTCAGGTGGGTTGCTGGGGAGGGACCCATCTCCTGAATGAAGGCATGTGGTTGAGAGTGAATTTCCTAAGAAAGGGTAGGCTCCCAAAGCTGTTACTCAGGTAGGATGTAGGGTCTCCTTTCTGGAGCACTGACTGGTCCAGGCATTTGTGTTATGTTTTCCCTAGTGCACATGGTGGCCTTCTGGCATCAGCACTGTCACCTCCACTGTAAATCCGCAGCTCTGACAGCATCAGCAGGAGTAGATCTGTGTCCCTTCAAGGCCACTAGACGGCAGCCTTAGCATCACCTGGAACTGGTGAGAAACGTACATGCCTGGGCCCCACCTAGACCCACTGTGGTCACATCCTGGGGGCGGGCACTTCCCAGTGACACCCGTCCGAGGGCCAGAGAGAAAACAGCAGAAGGGAGTAAAAAGTAAACACTTTGTAGGAAGTGCAGTGGGAATTACATAAAATCCTGGTTGTCTGCTCTGAGGAGCTAGAAAGATGGGGGCACACCCTGTGAATACACAATGTTGTTTCACTGAAATATCCCCAATAGCACTTGGAACCTCCCAGGTTGAAAGCGGGCGCCTCAGAGGAGCAGCAGGTGAAGGTAATGGAAAAGGCTGGCTGCAGCCACTGCAGACACTGCTCCCACTGTTCTGACTCTGAGCCTTCTTGTGGTCAGGAGTTATTGGAAGGTGTGTAAAACGTTGCTGGTTCTGTTTCTCTGGAAATTAACTAAAAATAGGTGTTTACTTGATGCTGAGTCTCACTGCAGGCACAGGTCTGATGCAAGGGCTGAGAGAGATCTGTTTTACTAACTGCCGTGTGTTGTAAGTGCAGCCCAGGGCCTGGGAGCATCGCTGGTGATGAGCCCCAGATGCCCTTGGGGGGCCTTGCCATGACCTGCCCTCTCCGTTTCAGTTCTATTCCTAGGGTCCATGCAGGTCTGTGAGTCTTTCACTGGCAGGTGTGTTTTCTGGATTACAGCAGGCGAGGACCAAGTAAGGACTCCAGAACTCAGCATTGATTGGACTTGAGTCAGTGCATGGAAGGAAGACAGTGGTCCACAGTGGACAGGCAATGTTTCCTCATGGCATGACTCAGGGATCACTCAGCAGGCACCTGAATGTACCAGCAGGGTGCATGAGGCACCCTTTGCGTGGTTGCTGCTTCATTGTGTAGACTCAGTGGGCACACTCACAGGCCCCTTGGAGTTGTGGTGACTGCTGTGGATGGTGAAGGCTCCATTCCTGGGTGGTGGGGGCGGGGGGAGTTTGTCCCTGGGGCAGAGGTTACTCAGCATCCTGGGGCAGCAGGTGGGGCCCTGGGGAACAGAGTGGAGCACAGGTGGGAGGGCCTGGGTGGTGAGGCTGCAGCTCAGCAGAGGCTGTGGGGCTGCAGAGGGGAGTGGCTTGGCCCAAAGCACGTGGGGCAAGCTTTTGGCAGAAGAGCAGCCTTTTTCTTTGACTTTCTTTATCTGACTTATTTCACTTAACATAATGCTGTTTTTGTCACGAGTCGCAAAATTTCCTCCTTTTTTATGACTACTAGCGTTCTGAATATATATCTAGAAGGAAGATAGCTAGGATTGTGTGTCACATTTCCTGATTCTGTGTTATGACCGTCACACTGGTTGTTGGATGGAGAATGGGTGGTAGGTGCAGAGTGAGGTTGTGGGGAGGGCATCGCGGGGTTTTCTGGAAGAGTGGTGACAGCCTTGCCTGGTGGTGTGGCTGTGGCATTGGGGCAGAGGGCAGATGTGTGCACAGCTTCCAGGACTTGCTGATGGATCGTTGAGAGGGATGAGAAAGGGGGATCCAGGAGATACCCTCCCCTGCAGTGCCATCATAGGTGGCAGGAGGAGAGGTGGAGACGCCTGCTGGGTGGTTGAATGCCCAGGCCGCTCTGATGTCCATGGTGAGTGAGCCTGGGCTAGTGGTCAAACCTGAGAGGCAGCCGCTTGGAGGGGACTTGCACTGCCACGGAGCTATGTTGACTCCCTGAGCAGGAGAGTGTGGTGTTGATGAAGAGGACCAGGCTGCGACCTGATTACCCCAGCATTCAGCAGTCGCGGAAGAAGAGCCAGCAGAGGAGATGGGGACACGCACCTGGAGAAGTGGGGCAGGAGCCCGGGGAGCCAGAATGTGGTGTCTCTGGAGGAGCAGCTGTGCTGGGCGGAGGTTAGAGCAGTGTGGGCGTTGGGTTTGGCCCCTGGGGGACTGTGTGGAGCTGTGCCAGAGTGGTGGGAACAGGAGCCTGTGTGGGACAGGATGAGCACAGGGGCTGCCAGTGTCTGTTGGAGGGGTGGCAGCTGGTCAGGGCTGAGGAGAGGAGGGGGTGTGTGTCTGTGTGTGTGTGGCAGGCACACCTCCCAGAGAAGGTGTGTAGACTGGGGAAGATGGAGGGCAGGATGGTGACTGGGCCTGTGGACATGTCTGCTACCCTTTTTCATAAGTGAGGTTCATTGGAGCCACCGCACTCTTCGTTCTCTGTGGTCTCTGCTGCTTCCCTCTCCAGCGGCCCAGACGAGCATGGTGCTGGAGACCACAGGCCCAAGAGCCTAAGCTGGGTGCTGTCTGGCCCTCAGCAGGACAGCAAGCCCCTGGGGCCACAGGGAGGGTAAGTTGATGTTGCTGGAGAGGGACAGGGCTATTGAGGAGGAAGGACAGCCCTCCCTGGGAGCTGGACTGGGGACCTGGGGAAGACAGGCACCCGGAGAGGCGGGGGCCTGTAGGTGGAGTCCCCTTGGTGCTCTGCTGCGGTCTGTTGGGAAAGCTGCCATGGAAACGGGTAGGAAAAGTTGTGGCCGCAGGATTCTCCTGTTGCTTTTCCCTGGTGTTTGTCAAACCTGAGTACTTACTCATCTTTCTTATGACTAGTATGATAGTGAGAAGTATTTGGCTTCTCCTGTTTCTGCCCTCCCCTCCCCTCCCCTCCCCTCTTCCCTCCCTTTTTGAATTTTACAATATGTTAGAGCTGATGTTGTCCTCAGGTCTTTCATCTCAGAAGGGAAGTAACTTCTCTCTGGTTGTGAAATTTGTGGTGGGGCTGAGCTTGGAAGTACAGCATGCCTCCTCGGATGCTACAGACCAGACTCAGCAATTCTGTGGGATACGTGTGCAGAGTCTCCCTCAGCGCTCAGGCCTGAGAGTCCGGGTCAGGCGATTGTTCATATCAGTTCCGTTTCCATGCTAACCCCGCTCTCAAAGTACAGGGTGGTGGCATGTAAGATATGCCCCTCCCAGCCCTCTCCAGAGGCTAGACATGGTTTATGGCCGCTGTGGGTGGCAGGTGTGGGGAAGTTCCTATCAGCAGGGGGACCAGGGTCTAGCCCTGGTCAGGGCTGACCAGCTTATTATCTCAGGCATTGGAAATGCTGGAAACTATGGCGACAGCGATGATGTTAGTCACCTCCTAATTCTGAAAGTAGAGCCCTTTTGCATTTTTCACGGTCCGGCAGGTTGTCTGTGTGGTTGGTGTGTTGGCGACGACAAGCGGGGGCCTGTGGCCCCTGCTCCCTGGGCTGTAAGAGGCCAGTCCCACACAGCCTGCTGTGCATTTTGTTTGCATGTGTCTCAGAGTGCCCAGTTGAGTGCTCCTGTCACGAGCAAGGACGCAGGTGCCTTACGGTTCCCTCTGCCCTGCGTGTGCTGTCGGCACAAGGAAAGGCAGGTCCAGCTGCTCTGCCCCTGCGGCGAGCTTCCACAAGGCCCAGCATGTGCCTCAAGAACACAGCACTGTCCTCTGTTCAGAGGTCAGGGGTCAGAGAGCTGAGGACCTCCTCACTGGCTTCTCAGTGACATGAGCGCATGGACTCCCTGGCTCCTTCGCAGAGTCTCCTGAGGTGAGAGTGAGGCTGTTGTTGGCTGCATCTTTAGTGTTGAGTCTTCTCTCTCATCAACTGATTGTTGTCCTGGTCAAGAAGACAGGTTCTTGGGTCCCTGTCTGCTTGGGCGAATCTCTGACCCTGTCAGCCTCAGGTCCTCCTCCTCTGGGGCCTGGGGTGCTGATGCCCATTGGTGCATGGGAAGGCAGCCCTGGGCCTGCGGCTTCCTGCCCCAGTCCTACCACATTCTTCAGGTAGAAGGCTTGTCTTCCTTATAGTCTTCATCCACAGCAGCCTGTTTTAGAATGTTCTTTACCACATATTATCTCTGCTCTTCAGTGGAAGTATGTGCAGTATTACTGGTGCTTATTAGTAAGTGTTCTGTCTCCTCACCTGTATACTCCTCTGGTGTCTGAACTGTATGGTGTCTCCTTAAATATCCAGATCCTGAGGCTGCTACTTTCTTAGACTTGATGCTCATGCACAACACTTGATGGTGTTAGTCCTCTTGAAAGAGTACTGGCCAGGGTGTCCGTGGACTTCGAGAGCTGCCGACATGACATGCTTGCACATTCATCCATGAAATGTGAGGTGGACAGAGATCTCTGTGGCCCTGCCAGCCCTGATATCTTTGTATTTATTATGTCTGAGTCCCATTTCTTATTTGTTTGTGTTGATGACGAAGTTCTCAGACTGAATGCAGCAGATCTTTTTTAGGCTCATCCTGATCTCCGGTATTTGTAATGAGCCCGGCTGGACTGGTGTGGGGGACTGCGTAGTAGGAGCTGGGGGCATGTATGTGTGTCCAGGGAGTGTGGGCCTGCCCTGCTGTCACAATGAAGAGAAGTCCCAGGGCGCATTGGTGAGGTACTGAGTCACGTTAATATCGAAGTTAAATGTATTTGTCCTGTGGTAGAATCAAGTTGTTTGGCTCTAACCTGACACCTTAATTTTGTGTTCATCAGTACATTCTTCCATCTCCTCCTCTTCTTCATTGTCGTGTGTGTGTGTGTGTTCGTGGCCAGGTGCTGTCTGTAGCCAGCTCGGATCACACGATAAAAACTGATGAGGCCAGACGGTAGATTCTCGGTGAGGTGGTGTGCTAGCAGTCATCTGAGAAATAACGAAAAGGGTCAAGAGGAAGCTGTAAACTCTTCCCACTTCCAAGGGAGGGATGGGCAGCGTTAGTTCCAGACACTTTGAGGGATTACATAGGATCACAATGTCCCGTGGGGCATATGGAAGCCCTTTGATACAGCAGTTCAGTTAAGCCTTACCTTGCAGTGTGGACCAGGTGCAGCTTCATCTCCATTTACAGATCAGGAAAGGGAGGCAGGGCGGCCAAGTGACTGGCTGGAGTCCCATGCGAGTGAGCGGCACATCGCTGTTGTCAGTGTGACAGCCGTGTAGGGTGTATGGTCTCCTGTCTCCTTGGGCAAATCTCTGACCCTGTCAGCCTCAGGTCTTCCTCCTTGGTGGTCCAGCTGTGTTTCTGCCTATCATACTGACTTCAGGTGTTCGTGACGTGGTGGTATCTGGTATATCTTTCATATGTATGCTTATTAGTAATTTTAATATAGCTTGTGTTGTTACACCTTTCAGTGAAGTACTAATGCAAAGAAATGAACAAATTATAAGAACAGAAAATGCGCAGATGTTGACGCACCACCGAACGAGCACACCCAGGCCAGCAAAGGGGTGTCACCAGCCTCGGGCTCCTGCGGGCCCCTCCCTGCCACCCAGTTGTAAGCATTCTGACTTCCTGTTTCTGAGCTTTTCATGTACTTATTTTTTAAATGAATTAAAATTTGGGGAAGCTTTTAATATTCCTTAGGGTGTTGCGAATTGATAGAGTGGGTTTCTGAGTTTACTTCCCAAATACTTAGTTTCATTAGAGGTTCTGATGTGAAGAACCAGTTTCTCAAGCAGAATGACCTCTGGTGCACATCACAGTTAGGAACCATGCAGGTGTGAGAGCAGCAGGCCATCAGTGAGTGAAACCTGCCACGGTTTGTAGTTGGGCCTGTGGCAGCAGACGGAGGGAGGCCCTGGTCAGAGAGAAGGGGCCTGTTGCGCAAGGCATAGCAGGCTTCATGGGGGCTGCTGGTCCTCACCCAAGGTTCGGAGGGCCCAGTGCGTACTGCACACAGTGTGGGTTTGTGTCACAGCAAGGGCTCCAGTTTTATAAGGGGGCTGCTAACAAACCTGCCTAACTCTTGCCCCCAAGAGGACAGTACCCTGTTATCCAGGTCGACCAGAAGAGAGACACCACCTGCTGCTGTGAGAAAGACAGTTACGGTCTGGGACAGACGCTAACACCAGATGTGGGGAAATGCCTCCCGATAATGCCCAGTGCTTGTTTTGTTATCACCTTGGCCTTGGTGAATGTCCCCATTTCACTCCATCAGCCCCTCTGACGGATTTGACTGGGGATAGATATGCAGTTTGTCTGATAGTGGCACGGCTGCCATCAGCAGGACTCCAAACAGCTAGAGGAGGCCAGCCTGCGGCACTGACCTCAGTCGGGCAGAGGGTGCTAGACAAATGCTCTAAACCAGGGGTGTCAAACGCATTTTCACCGGGACCACATTAGCCTCATGGTTGCCTTGAAAGGGCCGAGTGTAATTTTAGCACTGTGTAAATGTAACTACTCCTTAACAGTTAAGTGAGAGCTGGGCACTGCCGCCGGGGAGGAACAAGGTGCCGGGCCAGGTAAAACAAGGTGGAGGGCCGGATTTGGGCCTCGGGCCTTGTGTTTGCCACCTGTGCTATAAACCATCAGTGTTTGTGCCATTCATTCTGTCAGAGTGTCCTCTGAGTTAGAGTTATGAACAAAATACTTACCCTCTGAGAGCATACAGGCAAATAAGCAAGTGGTCATCCTACCGCATGTGGGTGCAGTGCATGTGCCTGGTCTGCATAGCCCCACAGTGGGCGGGGTGGGCTGGGAGGGCTGGGTGGAGAGGTAAGAGTTGGGTGGCCGGGCTCTCCCTTTCTGGAGAGGTCACAGTGGCAACGTTCGGTGCTCTGGGTGACAAAGACCAAAGGCAGGAGACAGCCCTACAGGCTTTGGGCTTTTGTTTGTGTTACTTCCCTTTGCATTTTATGATACGTTGCGTTTTCTCAAATTGCTGTTTCTGGATAGTTAGGAATCAGTTCTACACAAGTTCTTTAGTTGCAGGGTCCACTTTTTTTCAGGCCTTGTGCTGCTTGACAGGGAGCCTGCACAGCAGTTGCACGAGGAGCCCAGGTTTCTGGAGTGTGGCTCGGGGGGGAAGTTCATAGCCTCCCCTGGGTTCTAAGCTGCAGAGCCCGGGACTCTGTCAGGGTCATTCCCTTGTCCCTGTGGCCCACGTGGTGGCATGGCGGCAGAAACCTGTTGACCGAATGCAGAGAATCTGTGTGGCCTCACTGTGAAAGCCCGCACTTTTCGTTATTTTAAAAGATAATGTTAGTCATTCTAATTTTTGTGAATGAAGCTTCGTCACGGTTGAAGAGTGTGTGTGAGAGAGAGTGACAGAAGTGGAAGACGTGTGGCTTTGCAGTGGACTGCTGCTTGGAAGAGCCTGGCCAGGCCTGCCTGTTAGCTCTGTTGGCATCATGACCGAGCAGTCTGATTTTGTGTGAGGTCCTCGTCCTTCTGCAGCCATGCAGTCTTCATCTGTCCAAGAGGTCGGGCTGCCTGCTCTGTCAGGGTTGTTTCGAGTCCTCCTTTCATGGCTTTTCAAGCCACATCGATAAATGCTAACTATAGATAAAAGTACATACAAATATAAACATGTACATATAACTCCATCATTGAGTGGAACTCTGAGTTTGTAGGACTATTTTTTCTGTGAAATTACGTGTGTAAGAATTTCAGAAGGAGACTCTTTGTCCATTTAGAGACTTGTGAAGAATGTGTAGGGATCGGGCCACCACAGCTGAAATGGTGTTCACGTGAAGGGTCTTGTGGTGGTGGCTTCCAGCAGTTTTCCTCCTTCAGACATGTCCAGCTGTGGACCCAGGTCCCAGGGGAGGTGCTCCGGCGGGCATGGAGCCCGGGGCCTTGTGACTTTGGGAGAGCATGAGTCTAAGATAAGGCCATCCTCTGTCTGCTAAGGAGAACGGAGACTTTGTCCTCCCTGTCCCATAAGGGGTGAGTGCTCTTGCCAGGTGGGGACTTGCTGTGTGCTGTTATCTTGGGTCTGCTGTGAACCGAGACCTTGACACCCTCACTGGCTGTGTCCTAGTGTCTCAGGGCCAAGTGCGATGGCATATTTCAACCTCACACAGCTGCTGACTTGTCCTTTCTCTTTCAGAGTGGAGTGGCCTTGGCCGCACGGTGCAGGCTGAGCCCAGAACCAGATGAGCAGAGACATCTACGTCCACAGCTGGCCGTGCTCCTACTACTTAGAACTCGAGAAGCGATGGGTCCCTGGAAAACTCGTGTTAACTTCGCGCTCAGTAAGATTTATGACTGATAAAACTGGAGGCTTTCTTGTTGACTTTCCCCTTGCCAACATAGTTGAGATCAAGAAAGAGGCTTCTCATTTCGTTTTTGGTGCTGTCACCATCCTGGAAAAGGACCGTGTCAAGCACTGGTTCAGCTCCTTGCAGCCTAGTCGGAATGTTGTTTTCCACGTTATTGAGCATTTCTGGAGAGAGGTGCTGCTGTCTCAGCCAGGAGCTGCTGGGGGGGCATCCTCCTCCCCTGTGGCCAAGGGGAAGCAGCTGACTGGTCTCATGGCCTGTTCCCAGAAGCGTCTGGAAGATGCAGCCAGGGTCCTACACTTCCAGGGTGAGCAGCTGGACAGCATAGCAAGCGGCCTGGACAGAATGGCTTCCGACCTGGATGTGGCTGACAGGTGAGGCAGGTGCTGCAGTCCTGGGCTGCTCCTGGTGGCTGGGGGGCCTCCGTAACCAGTGCGGACATGGCTCACACCTGCTGTGGACAGGTGTGCTGGGCTGGCTGCGCTGGGTGTGCAGAGGGAGAGGACCAGCGTTGACGGCAGGTGCACCATTGCCAGGCCCATGTGAGTTCCGTGAGGATCCCCTGTTTAATCCCTAGACTAGTCAGGGACAAGTTACTGGCTTCACTGTGCTGATGGGGAGACCGAGGCTGAGAGGCCAGGGAATTTGTTCAAGGTCATACACGCTAAGTTTGTTAGCTCAGTTTATTTGTGTGCCTAGCTGTGGAGTGGCTGGGTTTGAACTGAAGCATTTTGGCTCCAGAAGCTGCTGCCTGAGCTGTTGGACCAGCCACTCTCAGACCGTGGTCGTGGGGCCCTTCTACTCTCAAAAACTGAGGCACCTGAAGAGCTTTTGTTTCTGTGGGTTATGTTATATTTACCATGTACTTTTAAAGCTAAAAATTACAAAGTTATTAATTCACTTAAAGAATACAATAATAAACTCATGACCTAGTAATATAAATAACATTTCTCTGAACAATAACGTTATAAAACAAAACCTACTTAATGAAGAGCGGCTGTTTGAGATTTTGCACCTCTGTAAAGTGAGGCCTAGGGGAGTTTTGGGGTTCCCAAGCCTGCTTTTGCAGTGAGTGCCGTGCTGTGCAGTCCCGATGGAACAAGAGCAGCAAAGCTGGAGAGTGTAATGGCGCCATGAGGAAGTGATGCTGACCACACTTTGACAGGTGCTGGTCTGACACTGAGACACACAGAGTTCTCCAGGGGTCTTAGAGTCTAGTAGGAATAGCCTCTCTCCACATGTGTGGGGGCAGCCTCTGGGTTACGGGCCCTGAGCACAGCCTGACACCTTGGATGAGGGCTGCGTGGGTGGTATAGGTGAGTTCTTGCCCCTGAGGCACCCACCCGTACTCACCACGTGTGGCTGATTCCCTGAGTACCTGCCTGTGAGGGACCAGCTGCAGGGACACAGCCCCAGACCCTACCCTCAGGAGGGGCTTGCGGGGAGGAGATGAAGGGCACTCGATCTTTGTCAGTTTGCCTCTCGGGGGTCCCACAGGATACCATGTGTTAGGTGCATTAAATGCGCAAAGTAGCACAACAGGAAAACGGCGGAAAGGGTGACGGTGGGAAACGGGAGCAGCTCTTCCTCTGCAGAGCGAGCAGCCGGCGCTCCCGGAGGGCTGTGCTCCTCAGGTCCGGCCTACAGCGAGCCTTCTTGCTTCTCCCTCGCATCTGGGGATGTTTCTGCTGTTAATTGTTTGATAATTTCTGCCCTTCAGTTTTTAAAATGCATTCCTTTTGGTTATGTGACTTTGTGGACTGATCTAACAGTGTTCTCATTTTTCTGTTTCCTTGTTCTTTTGTTTTACTTTATATTTCTTGTGTTTTATCTTCTTACCCTTCTGTTTGCTATCAAATTTTTAGTTTCCAAGAGTTATTTTGTGGTCTGTAGATGTTCTTGTTGTTTCATGGGCTCTCTGTGCTGTCTCCTGGACTTACGGGCGGTTTTGTGCAGGAGGGGCCTGGGCCTGCCACCTGGTTCAGAAGGAAATTTTTCTCCTCCTCCGAAGGCTGCTGCCTCCAGACATGCTGGCCCAGTCCGGTGGGCTCCTTCTGGTCCCTCTGCTTCTGAATGGGGCCCAGCAGTGCAGGCTGGGTCAGTGTGTGGGGGGTGTCTCTCACCTGCTCTTCTGTTCTCAGTCCTGACTCTTCCTCTGTCTTCAGAGATTCCTGGCACCACCTGTTTTTCCTGTTAGGGTACTGCCATGCAACCTAGGTCATTTTTCAGCTTCTCCTTTGTCCAGTGGGAATTAGGCTCTTCCACAGGATCACAAGGAAAGCATTCCAAGGACCCACGCATGGGAGATGGTGGAGTGGCATGGTTTATTTATGTGGAGATAGACGCTGCCACCTGGGATACCAGTGTTCCATCTCTGTCCACCCTGCCATGGAAAATGTCCAACCATGTCCTCAGAAATGCCAGGACAAAAGCCAGTATCCAGAGTTTCTGCTTCATATTAAAGCTCAGTTCCTTGGAGCCCAGTGGCTGCTAAATGGTCTTAGTCCTCATCCAGGTGGCTGACTTGTTCCCAGCTGCTTTGGTGGCAGAGTCCAGGAGGCTGCTAAGGCCACATGGCTGTAGGGAGAATGCGCAAGCGCGCAGGGCCAGTGTGTTCCAGGTGGGTGAGAGAGCTCAGTCCTTTTGGAGCCCACACCATCAGCTGTGGCCTTGATAGCTGCTGGGCCCACATGGTCACGTGCTTCTGAGCAAGAGAGCACATGAACAAACGGGCAAGTGGATCACCAGGTGGGGGTGGGGGGAAGAGAGAGAGAACAACAAGGGTGAGCTTCTTTATTCCCCTGGGATTATATATGCTTGGGTTTGCTTGGGGCGAGGTCCCTTTTTCAGAAGAACCAATCAACTTCCCAGGCTTCTGCGGGCTTTGGAGAGGTCCCTCCCTTAGCCAATCCTTTGTTCCCCAGGCTGGACTGACAGGCCTCTGTGGTCTAGCACCTCCCTCTGTGCCCCAACCGTGGGATACTGGAGTGGGGAAGGGATAGTGTTAATCCCCTTGGTGGAACACAGAGCTATAATCCCTCGGAGTGTGAAGCTGTAGCTTCCTGGCTAGTAAGCAGGTTTATGCCTCCAGTTTATTAAGCCGAATGTCTAGTTCCCTTTTGCTCTCTTTCCTTGATCAATGCCTAGTTAAATACTATGGTAACACTCCCACTGCTGCCTTACAGTTGACTTTCTTGGATTTGCTACATCTGTTTTTGAGTCTTTAAAATTATGTTACTGATGTCTCTTCTCTTTGCCCTCGGGGAAGATGAATGTTTTCAGTTTGCCATCTGTGATATTGTGATTTATAGTTAAGAAACTTATATTTGGTCTTCATTCTAGGTTTCTGGCACAGAGCTCACGAAACCTTTGGAATTTCTGATGACAAAGGTGTCTTGTGAATGAGGTGATTTTGTTCTGCCCCTAAGGATGGGGCTGGTCTCCAGGGAAACCAACCCTGGGATTACAGAGTTGAAAGTGTCGGTCCCTTGGGGAAAAGGAGAGGGGCTGGAAATTGAATCTATCCCTGGTGGCCAGTGATTTAATCAATGGTTCGTGTGTAATGAAGCCTCAATAAACACCCAAAAGCACAGGGTTTGGAGAGCTTCCGGGTCGGTGTGTGTACACGAGGAGATAAAGTGGTGGGCTCAGAGAGCAGGGAAGCCCCCAGCCCCTTCCCCATACCTGGCCCTGTGCACCCCTTCCATCTGGCTATTCCTGAATCTTATTCTTTTATAATAAACCCAAAAGTAAATGTTTGCATTCTATGAGCCGCTTCAGCAAATCAATGGAACCCAAGGGAGCTGCCTAGATTCAGGAAAGTAAGTTATAGAGGCAAACTGGGGAGTCCTGAAAGCCCACTTCTTCCCTGGTCATGAGTCTTGTGGAGGCCATTAGAGTTTAGGAGAAAAGAAAGCAACAGTATGAACTGAGGAAGGGTGGGCAGGGCACAGCTTCCTCTGAGAAGGCTGCCGAGTAGGATGAGGCACTTCCCTGGCAGGTCCAACTGCAGAAGCTGGTTGATGTTGGTCTGCTCCAAGGTACACCACGCCCAACGTCTCATCCACGACCAGGTGGTTTAGCTCTGTCTTGCCACAGAAATCCAGCTTCTGGGGCCGCAGGCCTGCACCTGTGCCTTCTCGGACCAGGGGGGCCAGGGCCCAGAGCTGTGGCGCCTTCCCCTGGCACCCAAGGCTCCAGTAGTTCAGCTCAGTACGGTCTCTGCTCCTGGCTGCTGTATAGACTGCGCAGCTACCACGAGGAGACTGGGGCCTTTGTCAGGCTTCCCTGTATTTCCTTGAACTTGAGAAAGAATAGGCTTTCTTTCAAACTGCCCAGTCTCTTCCCTAGCTTTCCCCAGGCTTGCATCCTAATCCTGTTTGATCTTTTCCCCAGACTTCCCCAGGTTTGTCTACCCTTTGTGGTCACCATTTTGGCTTCTACTGTGCCGTCCTCAGTAGGAGGATCTCCCAAGGAGGAGGAGAAACATCACTGCTCCTCTCAGAAGAAGCACCATCTGCTTCAAAGCTACCACTTCCTATTTACTGTCTGATTCCATTTGCTCCTTTTCTTTGTTAGGAACTAATACCTGCTGTAATATTTTTATCTAAAATTATGTTTTAGCCCTCACTGGTGTGGCTCAGTGGATTGAGTGCTGGCCTGCAAATCAAAGGGTCACTGATTCAGTTTCCCAGTCAGGACACATGCCTGGGTTGTGGGCCAGGTCCCCAGTAGGGGGTATGCAAGAGACCACGACACATTGATATTTCCTTCCCTCCCTCCCTCTCTCTAAAAATAAGTAAATAAAATCTAAAAAGAAATAAGATAAAATTCCATTTAAATTTCTATCATTTTTTTGAAAAACAGTTCTGAGATCTGTTCTTTCTAACCGCTGTCGTCGGGAGGACACCTGAAGCAGCCTCAAGTGGGCAGAACGCTGTCTCCTCCAACACCGTCTTGCACGTTGGCAGCTCCTGCCACAGAGCTTGGAATCTGAAGTAGGTTGGTGCACACATCTGCGTTCATGTGGGTTTGCCGGCTAAGGTTAGATTTTGTTACTAAGCCAGAGGCAATTCTGACAGACAGTGTCACTGGAGACCTGGCCTGTGCCATGCACTGTTCTGGGAGCTGGGAGACAACAGAGTCTTGGCAGACCACAGGTTCCCTGCTTGATTTGTCAGTTCTCCAGAGAGGCAGAACCAACAGGGAGACTTACTGTAAGGAACTGGCTTACACTGATGTGGGGCTGGCTAGTCCAGCATCCGTCTGCAGGGCAGGCCAGCAGGCTGGAGGCTCAGGGACCTCCAATATTGCAGCTTCAGTTTGAGGCATCTGCTACAGAATTCCTTCTTGCTCAGGGTAGGTGGAGGGCTTCAGCTGCTTGGATGAGGGACATCTGCTTTCCTAAAGTCTATTGATTGTTAATTCCACCCAGAAACCTTCACGAAACATCCAGTATCCTCTTAGGGCAAATATCTGGGCCCTGTGGCACACCCTGATGCACCCTGAAGATGCATCATCACACCTGCCCTTCAGAACCATATGTGCTCATGAACTGGGGTTTGCTCACCACCCTCAAGCTGTTGGCATTCCAGAACCTTCAACATGCCCTCTTTGCAGTACTTCTTTCTGAGCTCCAGGCCCCACAGCCCCCTGCGAGGTATATCATGGGGCCCAGTTCCTGGGGCTTCTGCAGAGGATAATTTGAATGGGAGGGGGCAGGGACAGAGAGGACCCTGGCTTTGGCCCTCCACCTGCACCCAGCAGAGGCTGTCTGAGAAGAGTCCAGCTTTTCCTGCCATGTTGAAGCCTTGTCCTGTTTCCAGTCACAGGAAGAAACACTGACATAGTTAGCAAAGGTACTGCATCCATTCAATAAGTCACACTTTAGCATTTGGTCTTTTCTTTTGATTTGCCATATTGTTGCCAGATTCTGCCTTGGTCTGTATCTGGATAGCGTTGTAAAGAGAAATTGGCAAGAGAAAGATAAGGTTGGCTTTGTCCTCTGCTGTGTTCACCCATGGTTCTGTTGTGTGCTTTTGATTTCTACTAGAAAATGATGTTAAAAATGATTGCCTTGAGATAATCTGAGTGGTTGGTTCATTTTACATATTTGTTCCTTGTCTTAAAAACTCAGTGTTGACCCAGAGAAACGTTGAACCAAAGAGAGACAGAGTCTGAACATTGTTGGTTCAGCCCCACAAGTTGTTGGTTCGCCTTCCTATGCTGAAGTCTCTTCAGTGGCCCTGTGGACAGTTGTCCTTCCTGTTCTGCATGGGACCTGGCACCACTGTGTCCCTGATGGCCTACCTCTCTGAAAGGCTCCCACTGTGTCTGCCCTGTAGTGCCCTGTTCTGTCCATCCTCACTTCTCACACCAGCCTGCTCCGTGTCTGGGAGCAGTCCTCTGAAGGCTGCTGGGCTCAGACTTCTTGACACCTCGGACAGCACCTCTGACTCAGAAACATGAGGATAAACGCTTTCATGTTAGTGCCCTGTGTGCCTCACTGCTTGCATTTTATTAGATTTCTTTGTAATTCATTGTCTTTCCTACTGGAAGCCTAGATCTGCTAAAAGGGCTGTGGTCGCAGTGTTCAGGAGCCATGCTGTGTGGTCCGAGGACATCTGTCTCCTACCCATGCCAGACCTTCTAGGTGTAAGCAGTCCTAGTGCCTTTGATAACCTGGTTTTCAGCCTGCAGAAATATGAGAAACTTAGAACATGTGTAAGAAAAAGACAGAATCTCACTCAGGATTTCGAAAAGCAAGTCAGAAAAACACATTGCAAAGGAAAGAAACAGGTACTCTTTAAAGACTTCAAGCCTTGTGTTTAAATGCCTGCAGCAGCGTATGGTTGACAAAACAGCCATATGTGATCTTAGGAAGTGAACTGGTGACTCCATCCTGCTCTTTTTGGGGAAACGAGAGAACTGCATGCATGTTTCAGGAGGAACACTGAGAAAGTAAAGAGTCGCTTGGAAACTGAGGGGACAGGGCACCACCCCAGCGAGAGGGGATGGAGGGCTTTAGCCTGAGTGGAGGGAGACGGAGTGGCCAGAGCTCCCTGGAAGTGCCAGGCTGTCAGGTGAGCCTTTTTTGTCTGGAAGTTAAACAAGAGCCTTTAGTTGCCAGGTATTGGAAAAGAAAATTTGGCTTTCCAAAAGAACTTCTCTGACTCTGTGTAGCTGAAAAACTGCAAATGAGTAGTGAGCTTTTTACTAATAGAATGGTGTGATGATTCACACCCATGCTGGATGGACATGGGCCCGGAGCACCTTCTGTTCTCTTCAGTTTGAGATTCTCAGGTAGGAGTATATATGCATATGTGTTTTCTCTCCCAATATCATTTTCCTTGAAGAATTTGCCAATTGATCATCTTTAAGGTGAATTCCTACTTGCTTTCCCAGAGGCCACAAGGACAGACTGTTGCACTCCGTTGTCTGACTGTGCCTTTCAGCCCGGCGGGTGGGCACTGATGGCGGCGGTTCTCTAGGATCTGGGCCCCTTGTAGCCTGGACCGTCACGGTGGGCCCAGGCAGCACCATGGGAGCGGGCCTGCAGCCCTTGAGCCTCTGTCGTGAAGAGCATCATCATCCACAAGCTCAGTCAGCATGTGTGGCATTGTCCCAGCGTGTCACGTTGGTCTGCCCTTGCTGTTTACAGTCACTTAGCAATAAATGTTGGGCAAAGAAATCACAGAATGTTGATTGTCTGTTAATCAAAATCCATGTCCGTCATGTGAGCCAGTTCCTTCAAGTAAACCAGTCTGTCTTTCCGTCTCTCTTCTGCCCCTGTGTGGTCTGTGTGTCCGTCTGTAAGTATTCCGCTGGTTCTTCTGTAGAGAACTCTGACTGACAGAGTCCCGTAATGAAAGTGAAGGGTGGATTTGGCTCTAGTTTCTGGGATCTCTACTCTGATGAGATTCCTCTTTTATTTTTAGAGAGGGGAAGGAAGAGAGAAAAAGAGGGAGAGAAATACCAGTGTGTGGTTGCTGCCTGCCCACCCCTTACTGGAGACCTGGCCAGCAACCCAGGCATGTGCCCCGACTGGGAATTGAACCATTGACCTTTTGGTTCACAGGCTGGCACTCAGTCCACCGAGCCACAACAGGCAAGGCTCTACTCTGATGAGATTTAAAGCCACTGGTAATGCTCTTTCCAGTGGTATGGGGGCACTGAGAGATGCGACATGACGTGGCATTAGAGATGCCAAAATATTGCCATACAGTACTCCTAATAAAAGACCTTAGAAAGGCAAGGTTCTGACCGGCCATGTACTCCATACCAAACAGCTTTTCTGTCAAGCTAATGAGCATTATTGAGATTACTGGCTGCTCCTCACTTCACTGGGAAGGGAAGGCTGAGCTCAGGGCCCCGCTGACATGACCTGCATGTTTTGCATGTGCCCTGAAAGAAACCCTCAGCTCCCGTCATGGCGCCACTGAGCTTCGTGAGACCGAGACCCAGACCCAGAGTGACATGCTGTGATCCCCTGGGCAGCAGTGTAGGTAGAAACCCCTCCCATGCATGGTGTCTGCTGTGGGACTGAGGGTGTTCACTGGGAAGAAATGGGGCCCTGAACATGGGGGTGTAGATGTTTGGGGAAGTCCTGATGAGACAGGGACCCTGGACCCCTAAATTCTGATGAGTCTCCTCCACTGGTAGACGCAGCCCTCCCTGTGCGTCCATCTAAGATTATCCATGCTTTGCCCGAGGATTCTCTGAGGTCCTTGCTTGAAGTAATTTCCTTGTAAGACACTGCTGACTATCCCCAGGATGCACCCCCCATCATATTTGCTTCTATGTGTGCTGCTAGACCTGGTCCCAGCAGATCCAAAGAGATGAGGCACAGGGGTGTACTGCACTCAAAAGAACTGCGTGGCTTTTCCAGTTTACACAGACGTCTGGAGAATGTGCAGGGGTGGAAAGCACAGGTGTGGGGCACAGTAAAAGAAACATCAAGTAGGTTCAGGCTGGTTCAGGCTGGATCTGCTGAAATGGGACCACTAAGCCTAGATTCTGCACCCAGTGCTGTAGCTGGAAGTGTTTACCTGGTTGGCTGAGACGTGGAATCAAAGGTGGCATACACTAGATCAAGTCTGAGATGCACGGCCGCCTGCATTACTCCACAGGAAGGATCAGGGCTGAGGGTGATTGGAGTGGCAGAGTGGGCTTACCCTTGGGACCTGCTCACGCCCTGGCAGGGTGCAGAGATGCTCTTTTCACCATGGCTGTGAGGGGAGCCCCACCACCCTGGAAGAGCTGTGTAGGCTAGAAATCAGGAGAGCCGCTGCCCCTGAGCTGGATTCCCTCAGTGCCGTGGGGTCCCTGGGCCCTGGGGTGGGGCTGAGTGGCAGCATCTCATCCATAAAGACAGCCGGGGGTGGTGCCACCACGGCAGCAGCATGGAGCAGCCAGCAGCCTCCTCCAGCTTCTGTGCCACTGGCTGGAGGCCCTGTGCCCTGAGAGAAGCAGAGGGCAGCCTCCTCAGTGCTCACCTGCTCTATGTGTGCAGAAGGGGCCAGGCCAAGGGCCAGGCCAAGGGAGCACACATCTCACCTGAGCTAGAGGAGCAGCCATGGCCATCAGTTGGTTCCCAGCCTGGAACCAGTTTACAGACTCAGAGCCTCTTGAGTGACCAAGAAGCTGGGACTCCTGGAGGGAGGACCCTAGTATGCCATCAAAACTTATATGTCACATCCTGCTCTCAGAGGGACCTCTGCCATGCCACCAGGGCGGTTTGCATCAGGGAGGAGGAGGCAGATGTTTCAGGAACACGGGCTGCCCAGGCACAGAAGGAGGTCAGGTGATCGGTGGAGTTTTAGCCAGGTCTGTCACACAGTGGGTTCCCAGGCCCTGTGGCTCTTTCCCCAGGCCTGGAATGCATCATTGGAACAGATGCACTCATCCACTGGCAGAATCCCACAGCTGTTCCCTGTGGGAAAGGGTGAGGGAAATCCCTACTCAGACTGCCTGTATCTAGGAAACAGTGAAGCAGGGGCGGTACTGCATTCCTAGAGAGATTACAGGGACTATAGCCACCATCCAGGACCTGATAGATGCAGGGGCCGTGAGGCTTAGCCCATCTTTGTGCAGCTCCCTTATTTGTGCAGAAATGGATCTGGAAAAGGACAGGGGACCATCTTCAATTTCACCTGGTGGTGACTCTAACTGTAGCTGTTCCAGAGGCAGTTTCATTACTTGAGCAAATCAACCTCCCCTCATATCTGCCATATAGCGATTGCTCTGGCAAACGCCAGTTTCTGCATCCCTGTCCATAAAGACCACCAGAAGCAGTTTGCTTTCAGCTGGTGAGGCCAGCAGTACATCTCCACTGTCCTGTCCCAGGGGACCGTCAGCTCTCCCGCCCGTGTTATCACTGAGGTCACAGGGCTCTTGACCCCATTCCCTTCCACAAGGTAGCACACTGTCCACTGCAGTGACAACATTATGCTATTTGGACCTCGTGAGGAAGAAGTAGCAACTATTCTAGACTTGTTAGTGAGAAAATTGTGTGCCAGAGAATGGAAAATAAATCTGACAAGAATTCAGGGACCTTCCTCCTCTGAAATTTTAGGAAGCCAGTGGTATGGGGCTCGTGAAGTGAAGGGGAGGTGGGTAACCCAAAAGGAGGCACGATGCCTAGTGGCCTCTGGATTATGGAGTTAACATATTCCTCCTTTCGGTGTGTTACTGTGGCACGCTTACCGGATGAGTGGGTGCAGAACCAGAGAATGATCTGTAGCAGCCTCAGGCTGCGTGCAGGCCGCTCCACCCTTGGGCCCTGTGATCCAGCAGACTCACTGGTGCTGGAAGGTCAGTGACAGATGGGGATGCTGTTTGGAGCCTTTGGCAGACCTCTATAGGGAATTACAGCTGCCACCCTTATGATTTCAGAGCAGAGCCCTCCATCCTCTGAATTACTCCTTTCCTTTTGAGAAACAGCTGTTGATTGATTGAACACTTAACCACAGGCCACCATGTTACCATGCAACCTCAGCTGCCCATCGTGTGACGAGTATTCCTTGACCAACCTGCCATCACCACAGGGACATGGGTACCGGAGACTGGGCTCAAGCAAGCCCTGCAGGCGTAGGTTTGGTTGCACAGGGAAGTGCCCCCCACCCTGTTACACTGCCCTTCCTCTCCTAGCTGCACTTAGGGTACATTTCCTGCAGGGGAGTGCCCTACAGTCAGTTGGCTGAGGAGGGAGAAACTAGGGCCTGTTTCTGGATGGTTTCGCACAATATGCAGGCGCCACCCAGAAGAAAGAGCTGCAGCACTGCTTCTGGCCAAGCTGAAGGGCCCGTGAAGAGAAACCCTGCTGGTGGGCGCACACCTGGTGGTTGGTTGGGGTCGGGAAAGGCAGTTTCGTGTATGCAGTCTTTCGACCCACACTCAGCCTCGTGAGAATGGGCCTTGGTGCTGGAGCACTTTCTCACCAAGAGAGAAAGCGTGTGTTTTTTGTGTGTGGCTGTGGGGGGGCTCCGCCCGCAGGGCCCCCCCCGGCCACTATGGATGGGAATAAGTCTACCAAGACATTATCTGCCTGGGGAGGAAAGGTAGCTGATCTCTCAAAGGAGAAGGGCCAAGAACCTTTTCCTCAATGGGCTTTTATTAGGTTCATTTTGCACAGCAATACAGGTAAAGCTCATTAATCATTGTTAGTCAGTAAGGATCAAACAATAGATAACATACAAAGAACTGCGAGGGCCTATTCTGAGTCAGGGTCTGTTAGCTGAGGGGCTACAAAACTTTGGGAAACAAACTCATTTCCTGCTCGGACCCTTATCATTTAATTGAGAACATTCTTAGCAAAGCAGGTTTCACAGGATTTTATGTATTTTTTCTTAGGCCTGATCATCCGGGAACACACCCTTTCCTGCACAGGGCTGCACTGCCCTCTGTCATTGTTTCAGGTTTAAGTCAGGCAGGGGAAGGAAGGCAGCCAAGAGATTAGGAGACTTCTCACAGACAGAATGAGGACTCAGGCTTTGTCAAAGCTGAGGGGCAAGGGTCCATCACCCCCTTTCTCGATATCCCCCCAAGTCCTTTCCTGAGGGACTCCTCGTGATTGTGCCTGTCTTAGGTCATTCCCCTCTTGGGGAATCTTACCCATCATTGGCTAACCGATCAAGCACTGGGGGCCAGGCAGGGTGAAGAAAAAGCAGCGTTCCTGCCAGGGAGATAAGCTTTGTCTCCTTAGTGGCTTAAGGTCCTGAAGGTCACTCACTCAGCCTTAGCCATGTGGGGGTTACAGCTTCTGAAACCAGGCAGGGTGGTTCCCAACATGTGGCCACTGAAGTTTCTTTTCCATTGTCTGCTTCGTTCGGCCAGTGAACTTGTAAGGTAGGATAGGTAGTAAACTAAGGCAAGGAGGAGGAGGGAGACTTGTCTCACTGTTTAAATCAACAGTCCTGAACCTGGCCTGATAAGCTTGCTGGCATTTTGAATATCATAAGTAGAGATAGCGCAGGAGGAGAGGAGTCTGTGCTGGGAAAGGCAGTCTCTGTAACAATTTGACCAACTAAGACAAAAAGCCTTTACTAGATGAGAAAGAAAGCCTTCGTAGCTGTACATTATTCCCAAGGTTTAAAAGGGGGAACCTAAAAACTGCTTGAGGTATACTACCCCTGAACTCCAGTAGTCAGCACGCTGAGACTAGCTGGGTTCCCACTTGTAGCCTCAGATCAAGTATATAGACCAAACTTGTTAATGAACTTACCAACAACTTTATTTCTCCGTACATACAGCATTCAGACTAGCCAGGTGCCTGTTTACAGCTTCCTGATCATGTGTGTTTCATTAATAAACCTGCCACCTCATTTCCACTATGTGTTGTCTCTTGCTTGAATTCATCCCGTGCGAGCCAGACAAGAACCAAGGAACAAGCTCAGGAGGGCCCCTGACTTGGGTCTCTCTCCGGTAACAAACTGACAGATTTCCTTAAATGTCTGATTCCCATGAAGGGAAAAAGAAATATGTCCTATTTCTTTAAATTCTCTTCTGCTTGGGAAGCTACTTCAGCTCATGGTGGTTAAACAGTGGCTAGTGGGCTTCTCAACCTGCAGAGGCAGCAGCCAGCAATGAGAACCCACATCTGTTTTTGGAGGAAGGGTTTATTGTCCATCCTGGCCCCAGCAGGCAGCTCTGGAAATCCTGCTGCTGTCCCCACAGCTGCTGGCTGCTGGCTGCTGGCGTGAGGGATGGGGGATCAGAGCTGCTACTGCTTGAAAAGGGAAACAGATAGAAATCAACTGGCCTGTCCATCACACGCTCCTCTGGATTCTGCAAGTGTTGTCCTAGACCCAGGGTTCCCAACAGCACAGTTCAGTTATTTTGCCCGAGGGACCAATTCCTGCAGTTTCCTATTCCACTGTCTTCTCTGTGTCACTACCTAGGTGACTAGGAATGGACTCGTTCTCAGGCAGATTTCATAGATTCCTCAAAAGATGTTTGATTAACTACAAGGGAAAAGAAAAAATAAGCAGATGGGACTACATCAAACTAAAAAGTTTTTGCACAGCAAAAGAAATAAAATAAAAAGACAATACTCACTGTATGGGAACATATTTGCTGACATCTGATATGGGCTTAATATCCAAAATTTATAAAGAACTTATAAAACTCAACACCATAAAAACAAACCAATTAAAAAATGAGCAAAGGACCTGAGTAGACACTTCTCCAAAGAGGACCTACAGATGACCAATACACATATGAAAAGATGCTCAATGCCGCTAATCATCAGAGAAATTCAAATTAAAACCACAGTGAGGTGCTATCTCGAACCTGTCAGAATGGCTACCATCAGTAAATCACAAGCAACAAGTGCTGGTGAGAACATGGAGACAAGGGAGCCATCATGCACTGTTGGTGGGAGGGCAGACTGGTGCAGCCACTGTGGAAGGCAGTATGGAGATACCTCAAAATATTAAAAATGGACCTGCCTTTTGACCCAGCAATCCCACTTCTGGGAATATATTCAAAGAAACCCTAAACACTAATTTGAAAGAGCATAAGTACCCCTATGTTCATTTTGGCCTAATTTACAACAGCCAGTATATGGAAGGAGGCCAGTGTCCCTCAGTAGATGAGTGGGTACCGAAGCTATGGTACAGTTACACAGTGGGTGTAGATGTGGTGTTTGCATCTTTCATCTGGAAGGCATCTGATGCCCATGAAGTCAGGAGGGTCCTGGGAGGAAAAAGGAAACATCGTCAGGATAATCAGCAAAATTGAGAGTCATGAGGAGGTTCGGAGGTTTGATGAGATCTTGGAAGCCAATGGTGGGTTCATGGTGGCTTTTGGTGATCTAGGCATTGAGATTCCTGCAGAGAAGATATTCCTTGCTCAAAAGATGATGATTGGGCAGTGTGGCTGAGATGGGAAGCCTGTGTCATCTGTGCCATGCAAATGCTGGAGAGATGATCAAAGAAGCCCTGTCCCACCTGGGCAGAGGGTGGTGATGTGGTCAGTGCTGTCCTGGATGGAGCTGACTGCGCCATGCTACTTGGGGAGACAGCCAAAGGGGACTACCCCCCTAGAGGCTGTGCGCATGCAGCACCTGATTGCCCATGAGGTAGATGTCGCCATCTACCACTTGCAGTTATTTGAGGAACTCTGCCACCTGGTGCCCATTACCAGTGACCCCACAGAAGCCTCTGCTGTGGATGCTGTGGAGGCCTCCTTCAAGTGCTGCAGTGGGGCCATAATCATCCTCACCAACTTTGGCAGGTCTGTTCACCAGGTGGCCAGGTACTGCCCCCATTATTTCTGTGACCTATATTCACCAGACAGCTCACCAAGCCCACATGTACTGTGGCATCTTCCCCGTGGTGTGTAAGGACCCAGCACAGGAAGCCTGAGCTGAGGACATGGACCTCCAGGTGAATTTGGCCATGAATGTTGGCAAGGTCCGAGGCTTCTTCAAGGAGACGTGGTCATTATGCTGACCGGGTTGCATCCTGGCTCTGGCTTCATCAGCACCATGTATGTAGTGCCTGTGCCGTGATGTGCCCCAGAGCCCCTCCAACTTCTGTCCTATCCCTTTCCCCCAAACCATCCATTAGGCCAGCAATGCTTGTAGTGAGTGCTCACTTAGGGCTGTGGTGTGGGACTGGTGGGCCGAGACAGCAGGGAGGAAGATTAGTGCCCCTGTAAAACATGGCTACTTTTAAGACCCTCCTTGGGTGAGGTAGCCCAGAGCGAGGCTGCCCATCTTTTTTTTTTTAATTCTTTATTTTATTGATTATGCAACTACAGTTGGCCCATTTTCCCCCCTCACTCCCCACCACCCTGCCCATCCCCTCCCACCCTCATTCCCCCCTTTAGTTCATGTCCATGTGTCATAAGTTCTCTAGTGTCTACATGTCCCATACTATTCCTACCCTCCCCCTGTCTATTTTCTCCCTACTGT